>JARHVA010004551.1:632500-652500 GCA_037957365.1 Torreya grandis
TATTAAAAGTGTCACAAAATTCCTAATCCTGGCTCAAAAAATTGCCTTCATCATTTGGAGCTATTTTAATGTCCTGCCATTGAATATGAATATGTATGATGATATTAATAATTTTTAAGTAATTTAGGTATGAAATTTCATGCATTTATTTCATTCATACTCCTTTGTAAACTCATGGAATGAATAAATCACTATCTACAATCCTAATGCTCCTTGTTTCAGTCACCCCTCGCACTTGGCCTAAAAAATGTATTAAATTTTCAATGAAAATCCATGGGAAGGAATTAATAAAAAATTTAAATACCATAAATGGACCTATAATACTTAGGTACACATTAAAAAGGCCTATACTTAGAGTTTTCACCCTTCTCACCCTTGTGTTCACTATGCTAGTTTTGACTAGCTAAAAGCAAGACATTTTTTTTATCACTTAGAAACTTTTATCAAGAATTAAATGAATCTAGGTGGTTATAAAAATTCCTAATATTTTCCTTAAACTTGATTTCATCTTCTCAAACCTCCTAAAACTTGAAGAACATATAAAATAGTGAGAAAAACACTACTTTTCATGTTGACCATATAGTTCCATGCACATCCATAGCATGGGTGACATATTGAGTGAGTATAATACATGATACAATATGTTTCATTTCTAAACTATGCAATTTGGGTGGCTCTCCAAACATAATTTTCTCATTGGGTTCTTCTAAGGGTTTTACTAGGGTTTTAGACAATTTTTGTTTGTAACCATTATTCATACAGATGGCATGTTCAAGTTTCCAAACAATGACACAAGTTATTTTTTATGACCTTATCAAAATTCCCATAACTCATTTTTTTCACATGCATAACCTTAGCAAAGATATGAGCTTCAAAATATGCCCTATCAATCTTTTCTCTTCAATTTCTTGCATGCTTGAGCTATCTCTAGGCTGAAAACAATCCTCCTACAAGTTTATTTTAATAAAAAAATATCATAAATGTCTAAATACACTCCATAAACATTCCTAAATCGTCTATATATATCATCAAGGACTCAAAATGAGAGTAGACCCCCAATTAGCTCTAAGTCTCCTTAAGGCCTAATGGGATTAATATACTCCCTGCTAGTTTGGACCACTTGGGCTCATATAATATGTTTAAGATATTTTTTTTGAATTTTAATACCTCATTAATACTCACACAACCATCACCTAACCTCTTAAACACTCCTTTTCATCTTTTCTTCTCATTTACCAATTAGGCCTAGTGAAGACTTGCCTAATTTGATTATGTGCCTAAATAATTAGGTCACCCTGAGTGGTTGGAGCTTGTTTTATGTTCATAATAATAAATCAATATTAAATAAACATCAAATAATGTTTATTTAATATCTTAACGTATTATCTTAGGTCCTTTACTCATTTTGGCACCCTTTACCTATTTTTTCACGAGTGCCTGATCTCTGAGACAAAATAGAGAGATATATCCCTCATCCCCATGGAAAAACTAAAGTTATTTTAGTTTTATAAATTACTAATTAGGATTTTTACCAAAGTTGAATGTCATATTACCTCATTTAGGTACACAACCAACTCAATTTGTCTAAAACCATGGCTAAAAAATAATGTTTTCCTACATTTTTCTCCAAAAGTACTTGGTAGTCACTCTTTCAAGCCAACACCATGTTTCTGAGTTTCTTAAGAATATTTATAATCATTATTTCATGATTATGGATATTTTATGACCATCTATAACACTTACTCATTTAGATTCTTTAGGCTCACCCTTTGAACTTGAAGTTTCCTAGCTTGCTTGTATGGACTGTAGTCCATTTGTTACATGGGAATGGAATTTTAGGACATTATAAAGGTATTGGAAATTATATGAAACTTATTGGATCATATTATATAATATAATGATCATTTAAACCTATATTTCACTTATATATAGTCTATGTTTCACTTACCATTGCCAAATTATACCTTGTTGCATGAGACTGAGGCACCTCTGCATTTGCTTACTCCTATAGGTTTCATGGGTTCCCAATATATCTTTCATGATGTTTTTATAACCAAATGAGACATCCTAAGGTCATAAAATTCATTATTATAGTGGTATCTCACTGAAGAATTCCATAGTCCTTGTAACTCATATTATTCCTTCCATGTTGACTGGGATAATTTGCATTTGTTTAAGCTTGTTATAGGTGAAACATGCTTCATGACTATCTTGTCAAGATGTTTTTTGGACCTTAATATCCATTCCTTTCATACACACTATATTATTGACCCATTTTCACTCTCTTATCAGTCATTAGGCCATTTGTGGCTCATTTTAGCTCATGATTGAGACAACTCTAATTGACCCCTACTTATAAGTGAATACATGGATATTATGCATTTGGTTTTGATGTTAAAAATCTCATTTAAACACCTTATAAGGTCATAAAATTCATATTAAATATTTTAATAACCTATATGCCTTGTTTTAACTCAATATGTGCCTTTCTTCCTTGACTGAGACACTTTTTATAATAACCTATTGTAGGTCATCTTTTTCCATGACTGAGCAATACTTGAGCATTTTATAGGCATTAGAAACAAAATATAAAATTCATTTTAACTTTAAAATAAAAACTCCATAAATTTTAATTTCTTCACTTACACTTCATCCCCTGATAATGGCCTTACAAGTACTTATCTCATAAATTTAGCTCTCCCTACTTGTAGTTGAATACCATGCATTCATTAAACCATGTAGGTGCTCTTAGGTTTTAAAAATAAACACTTTTGCTCATAAAGAGGATTTGGATATTGATAAAGTTTCAAATAATATTTTGAAACCATGAACACAACCTAACCTCTATATATGCAAGAAGGGATCTCTTTAAATATTGAAACTCCACCTTGACTGTAGATGCATTTTTTAGGATATTATACATACAATGTGTGTATATAAGAAGTACAAACCATATTCAAACATCTCAAGATTATCCTTTAGTTATTAATGTGAGTTTGTGTCATTTATATTTATTTGGTCAAGGTATGCCATGTTTATTGAAGAGGAGTCTCTTTTGGACCAAAACCATGTACACTTCACTACTTGGTTCTAGTGTGTTTTGAGGCACTTTTGAAGCTTTGCAAAACCACCTTACCCTTGTCCTTTCCTTATAAAAATTGGTATGTTAATTATTATATGATATGTATATTATGTTAACCCATTTATATGTCTAAAAACACTTTACAAACATGTTTTGGAAGGTTCACCAAAACCTGTTGGAACTCTATTTTGCTCTTTTAGGGATTCCATCCCTAAACTTAGTCATTGATCCTCAAACTAGTTCCATGCTTTAATTTTGATTTCTAGGATGTTTTTATGGGCCTAACAAGGATTTATTATGATGAAAATTAAATGGGAGTGTGACATTATTTTACCCTTTGGTATAACACCCCAACCCATACTCAACCACCTATAGAAGGTTATTTTGAGAAGCAAAATAATGGATTGGGTGTGGAACACTATAAACCATGAGTTTAAAATAAAATAAAATCATCTAAATTTAATGAACCTAAGAATTCAATTAAATTAAAAAAAAAAGGTTTTGACACATTTCCATCTCCCCTTATGCCAACATGACATCATCAAGGCCCTGTAAATGAATCTTTTGGGCAAAATATGCAAGGAGAGCAATGGAATATGGTAAAAAATGATGCACTAGCTCAAGCCTATCCAAATGTCATTACCAATCCTAAATAATATGATCTACATCCTTTAATAAATTGGAATCATTTTCAAAACACCTGTTACCAAATGAAGATCATTTGCCAACATGTGAAAAAGGATTGACATATGCATCAAGTGGTTGTTTGGCATGACATATGAGCATATGGTCAAGACTAAACCTCATTTAGTATATAAAAGCAACATAATTAAAATTATAATGTCTTGGATAAGACACTAAACCTCCATTATCACTTCATAGTCAAGATACGAAAGCTTATATATGAGGTTTCAACTGAAATTATGCATGGAGTTGTCCATGGAGGGAAATAATCTAGTAAGCAATCCAAGAGGTGACATGGTGAAGATAAAACATGAAAGGATATGGTCACATGATTCAATGTCTTATGTAAAACAATTTTATAGTTGAAAGAGACACCTACATGAGAAAGTCACTTAGCAAACCAAAGCAATTCAATTGAAACTACACATGGTGACACCCCTTTGCATCATAGACCAAGTTTTCTCATCCAAACACCATGAATCATGAAAAAAATAATGGAAACAATCTTATCAATAACAAAATATCCTATGGATCCAACATCATCAATTTTTTCATATGGATTTGGTAGAAGTGGAGCAAAACCTATAGGGTGCACCAAACAACTAGTAAAAAGATAAAGTTAACTTGATAGCAATGGTTCATAAATAATAGTTTACCAATATTAAAAATAAATACATGAAAATTAAGGTATCATAGTTTAATATTATCTCCCAAAATATTTTTTCTTGAAACTATCTATGCTTTCCATATCAATTAGAACCTTGAGGGTCACTTCAGTCTGTCCAAAAATTCAAGAAATGTGCAAAATGGTTTTGGCATCAAAATGAGTATTCCAGATAACAAAAAAGCATATATATTTGTATTATAAATTTTAATATACCCCCATGATCTTACCCACATGTCACATTTCCAAAAAATCTATACAAGTGCCATTTTATCTCTTTTTCAACTGATTTCTATAATTTCATTTAGGGAACCTGCAACCTTCTAATGTGACTAACATATATAACACTCATACTAACTTATTTTATGTTTTAAATGAAATTATGACACCTAATAACCTTGGGATCCAAGAACATTAGCATCAATGATCCCTATAAGTACATAAAATGACCCGAAATGGATAAATTGCTTAATATGATTAAGACTAAAGCCAAGATGACCTAAAATTACATAATATAACAAGTAATACTTAATATTAAAATATATTAGAACCCCTTAAAACATTTTAAATCAAAAATTTTGACTAGGGGTGCCCAAATTTGACCAAAAGTTAGATTTGGTCAATAAAATGGTGACTCATAGGGGTAGTATGCCTACTATACTAAGGACCAATAGCCTTATCTTGTTAGGACCAATGGAATTAATATATTCTTGAAGAAAAATATAAAGTAATTTTCCAAAAAACAAACACAAAACAAACATGCCACACCAACAAATGAAGACAAAGTAAGACACAAAATAAGGCAAGACACAAGACAAAACTCACACATGTGCATAAGCACTTAGGGAACACAAAGAAAGAAATAAACTATGTAAAAGGAGAGAGGAGAAACTTAGTAATAATGTTTGAGATATATCCTATTGACTAGGATATGAAGCTCCTCTCCATCCAACCTTGAGAGTTGGAAAGCATTATGTTGCTTGCATTTGTGATCACATATGGGCTACTCCACAAACATCAAACTTTGTGTGTCTTCCAAGTTTAGTACTATCTTCATCCCAATTTAGGACAATGTCTCCCTCATTGAAAATTTTTGGCATGGATTTCTTGTCAAAGTTTCACTTTGTTTGTTCTTGGTGAGCTCTCATAGTTTGCATTGCTTGATCTCTTGTTTCCTCAACCTCCATCAACTCACACAACCTAACTTCCATGCTATGATTCTTCATCAATTATAGCTGATAAGTGAGGTCCAATGCTAGTAACTCAATTTAAATAGGTATTCAATATCCTCTCCCATAAATAAGTGTGTATGGTGAGTTTCCAATTGCTCTCTTTAGGGTAATCCTATCAGCCCAAATGACTGTCTTTAACTTGGAATGCCAAGTCCTTTGATTATCCTCCATTATTCTCTTTATGATCCTAATTAGATTCTTATTGATGGACTCAGCTAGTCTTTTATGTTATGGATAGTATTTTTAGGAGGTCCTAAGATATATGTCATGCTTCAAAGCCAATTCACTTGTCTTCATTCCAAGAAAAGCCAATGCATTATCTAAAATTATTCTTGAAGGAGTCCTAAACCTTGTTAATATACCTTCATAGAAGTCCAATACCGATTTTTCATTTGTATCCTTGAGATATACAACCTCCACCCATACAGTAAAGTAATCTATAGAAATCAACACCCACTTGTGACTAGCACTAGAAGGTGGATTGATTAGGCCTATGAAATCCAAACCCCATTGCATAAAGGGTGCATCAACTTAAATTGGATGAAGAGGTAAGGTAGAAAGATTTTGTTTACCATCAAATAGAGTACATTTTTGGCACTTCCTTACCCAATCGTGGGTGTCTTTGAACATATTAGGCCAGAATTATCTATCCCTCATATTCCTAATAGTTGTGGTTCTTGGAGCAAAGTGACCACCACTTGGTCCATCATGAAAATCAAATAGTACTTTATCAATCTGATCTAATTCAATACACCTCAATAACACACCTAAGTTTTTATTCTTAGACAATACTCCATCAACAAATACATAAGGAATGGATTCCAATCTAAATTGCCTTCTTTTAGCTCTATCTAGGCCTTGTAGACACTCATCAGTTTGAA
Source organism: Torreya grandis (assembly GCA_037957365.1). Classification (NCBI taxonomy): domain Eukaryota; kingdom Viridiplantae; phylum Streptophyta; class Pinopsida; order Cupressales; family Taxaceae; genus Torreya; species Torreya grandis. The sequence goes on from JARHVA010004551.1 coordinate 639,044, forward strand.
TAAAATGGATCAAATATTGTGTATAAATTCTCTTTGATGAAGGTACAACTATCATAGTGTCATCATGGAGTGACAAAAAAACCACTTTTTACTCTTTAAAATTTTAATCAAGATGCTCACATAACCCTTTCCATTTAACTAGCTTGGCTATCTTGATTGCCACATCATACTCCATCACTTTTGTGATCCAACTAGCCCTATTTTCATTCAAATATCTACTCAAAATAAAGTCTTTGACACTAGAATGAGGTAAAAATATGTGAATATTTTTGTTAGACAACATATTCCTAAACTTATTTAGACTCCTAACAATTGAAAGCACTTGTTTCTTAACATAAGTGTATCTTACTTCATATCCTTCTAAACATTGACTAAAGAAGGCAATAGGCTGCTCCAAATTTTTCTCATTTGATCAAGTAAGCATGGTAAAGATTATGTCCTCATTCCCAGAGGCATAAAAACTGAAATCCTTTGAGAAATTAGGACTTGCAAGAGTAGGAACTTGGGAAATGGCTTGTTGAACCTCTTCAAAACATTCCATCCTTCTTCTAGTCTAAGTGAGCACTTCATCCTTCCTTAGCATAGAGGTTAGAGGCTTGACAAGATTATAAGAATAAAAAATGAAACTCATTATGAAATTAATTTTACCAAAGAAACTTTTCAAAAAAAATTTGTGTTTGGGAAAAGACAATGCCAAGATGGCACTCACCCTTTCAAGATCAATGGATAAGCCCCTTATTGCAGACAATGTGTCCTAAGACTTTTCCTTCATGGAAAACAAACACAAATTTATTTAGGTTGAGAGAGATTCTAAACTCTTTACACCTCTCAAAAATCTACCTTATTTAAGTTATCCCTTTCATCCTTGGAGAAAACTATTAGATCATCAAGATACACAAACACAATGTCATTTATTAGTCCTTGAAAATCCATATCAATTATATGTTGAAATATATCTCCATCATTAGACAATCCAAAAGGCATATTCCTATAAGACATATGTACCCCATTTATTAGTAAATGTTGTCTTATATTGATCACTTTTCTTCACCAAAATTTGATTGTACCCAGAATACCCATAAAGGAGAGAAAACCTTTCACTACTTGCCACAACATGCAAAATTTGTTTCATGGAAGGGAGAGGATAATGGTCCTTCAAATAAACTACATTCAAGTCCATAAAATCAACATATATCCTCATTTCCCCATTCTTCTTCCTAATAGGAACCAAGTTTGCACACCAAGATGAATGTTTAATGGGGAGGATGATTTTGGACTCAATCAACTTGGTGAGTTCTTTCTTCATGAGGGGCTCAATCTTAGGATTAATTTGCCTTTGTCTTTGCTTGATAGTCTTGGAATTTTCATCTATATATATGGTATGTTGAGATAAGTTTGGGTCAAAGACTTTTAAGTCAATATATTCCCATGTAAAAACATTAGAAAACTCCTTCCATAACTCAACAAAAGCATCATTCTCTTCACTAGTACATACCTTTCCAAGTGCAAGAAACTTGTCCTTAAAGATTTGTAATTTCTCATAGTTCTCTTTCTTGGTAGACATGCTTACCTTCTCTTTCTTCTCCTGGTCATCATCATTAAATATGCTATCAAGAGTGACTAGGCCTTTAGTAAGTTTGTTAGACTTCAATTGGGCAATCTACCCTCCATATTGTTTTTGTAGATTAGAATAATTTTTGGTAAAAAACACAGCCTCTTCTTTTAGAAAAAATTTTACTTGTTGATCAATATCAAACACTTGTCAATAAGTGACATTATTTGGTATGGAGGGTCTTACAATTACCTTGAGATGTGGTTGGTTCTTATCCTCTTTTATACCTTTTAGAACCTCAAATTGAGCTCCAATTGCTACAAACCTATCATTATGTTTATTATCCTCTTCTTGGGGTGAATGTGATGCTGAAATATTGAAAATAATCCATAGTATCCCACACTATATGCTTATAGGACTTAAACAAAGAGTTTTTAGTTAAATTCTATCCTCTAACTTGCTTCAAAACAAGTTCACTGTCACCATACACTTTCAACTCCTTAATACCTCTTTTCCTAGCCCATTAAGGCAATGGATGAGGGCCTCATATTATTCCACATTAAAATTACAAGAGAATTTAAATATGAAAGTGGAATAGTACATTTCTTTAGAAGGAGAAACCAACATTTCTCCACCACCTGCCCCAATCTTGCTTCTTGATCCATTAAAGAAAAGCTGCCATAAACCATCTATATCTTCACATGGCTTCATCAAATTTGGAATGAAAGAGTATTTTTCATTCATACAATACACCCCAAGACTAGATTTATCCATCAATTTGTAAGGATCATGTTCATAATGTTCATCTCCCCTTTCATCTATGTACAAATCAAAAGCTCCTTGAAGAGAAGATGTTGGAGATTGGTCTATGTGGAGCTCTTCCTCATTAAAAATGGCATAGTTAACATTTTCCAATTTAGGCATATAAGGATCCAAGGGATTATGATGGATAATTTTTTATTCAATCCTCACCTTAGTACCATACTTTGTCCTAAACACCATGTAGGACCAATTGGTTACCAAGTATCCACTTATCTTAGCTGTAAACTCTCTTGACAAGAAAAGGGTAAAGTATGCAGGTACATATTACATAACCATATCATTGGGATTAGAAAATCTGGGAAAAGCATGTAAAATCAAATTCAAATCCTTAAACACTCCCAAGGTCTTTGCTGGCAATACATCCAATTGTAAAACCCCTTTAGCCATTGGCTCATATTTGAGGCCTAGTTTATTTGTTATATAGTTGGTCATAACTGAAGTGATAGCCCTGATATCTATAATGATATTATAAACTAATCAATCACCAATTATTAGAGATAAGGAAAAGTAAGGGGTCTTTTCATTATTATTCACTTGACCCTCTATAGGTCAAGTTTCATTAACTACGACAACATTTTCATTCCTAAATAAGCCAACTTGTTTACCTAATCCTTGCAATTTTTTTTGAAGTATATATTTCTACCATGTTATTATTAAATAATCCCATAATGATATGTTCACTTTTAGATTCTCCATCTGGTCCACAACATTAATGAAAGAATTTATCACCTTTGGGGGCTCCTTAGAAATACTAACTCCTTATTATGTAGCTTGAGAAGGTGGGTGAATAGGAGATGTCTTTATATTATAAAACCTCTAACCTTCCTACACTCTAGGAGATTAATTTGACACACTAACCATTGGAGATGTTTTGGGGACCAAAACAAGTCCTTGAGTTGCTCCTCGTTGCTCTTCAACATCCCTTGTCTTGGACCTATTGTTAAAGGCAACACTAGTATTCATATTTCTTGGATTCCCCAAGTGATTAATAGTACAAAACTCCACCTCTAAATGATTTAGGAGTGTGAAATCAGATTGTGGTTGACCATTATCCATTCCACTTTGCATTCATCCCTCAAATCTTGGCACTTGGGAAGTTTGATTGCCTTGCATTTCCATGGTTTGATTGTGCATCTCATTTGCGTAAGGAACTTGATCTTGGTTTTTCTATAAATATGGATAACATGGTTGTTCTTGAACCAATTTATTTTTGTTGGGGATAAGAGCTTTGGAAGATGAGGTAGAATTAGGATTGCAACTTTGGTAAAAGGTCTAGCTAGGGTGATTTGACCTTAACCTTGAGCATTACCTTGGAAAGGAGGCTTATTGGTTTACCCAAACTAATTTTATGATTGGTATGGCCTATAACATTGAGATTTTTGCCTTTTGAGAGAAACCAATTGATTAGTGACACTTTAGAGAAAAATTTTAACTTCAAGGATCTCATTTCAAGGGGCAATGGTAGGTCTTTCTTGACTAAGAAAAGGAGCATTGGTGGCCTAGGAATAATCTTCCCTACTTGAACAAGACAATTATCAACATTGATGGCTATCTCATAGGTATTATGGAGTGTATTCCCACCCCTAGATTGAATCATCATATCTACATCACTATTCAATGCTTTTAGATAGTACAAGAATGCATAGTTTAGAGTAGGTCTCATAATGGCTGGGATCATATCCCATGCTTTTTGAAATCTAGTGTTAAAATCTTGCATAAAATCTTGTGGTGCCCTCCTGATAGTGGCAAACTGCTCTACTAGAGATAAATGACCACTCTTCTCTCCAAATCTCTTAGTCAAAAGATCTCTTAGTTCATCCCATGAACCAATAGAATTTTTCAGATGAGTCCCATACTAATCCAAAGTTATTCCTTTGAAAGACAATACAAAAAACCTAATAGCCACATTATCTTGAATGATATTATGGACATTATAGAAGTTTAATATGTTTCTAATATGTTAAATGGTAGTAATAGGACCCTCTCCACTAAAATATGGAATACTCTTAAAGGTTGCTCCTAGAATTTAGTCATATTGGGAAAGATTCAAAGGAGATGATTTGGTGAAGGCTACAAAAGGTTGGTTTTTATCCATATTGGAGTGTGAAATTTGAGTATTAGGGTTTGAAATAAATAATAAATTATAATTATTAAACACCAACTCTCTTGAATACAGATGAGTATTCACAAACCTAAACCTTTTAGCAAAAAATCAAGGTAATTATACAAAATCAAAGGGTATACCTTTAGAAATATAGATAGTGGTAACCTTTGGCATGGTAATTAGGAATTGATCAGAAACCAAAGAGTTGAAAACTTTAGTGGAGTCACCAGGTACTAAATGTAGATGTTCATATAACAAAAACTATGCCAAGACTAGCACCAATATTGGATAATCTTCTAAGACTTAGGGTCCCACTAGGAGTGCAAAAAACTATTTTCACTTGGATTTTCACCCCTTTAGGATATACCTATCCCTTCTCATCCAAGTGTCATAATGGAAACATCTCTTTTGATATGGGTGACAATTTGTTGAGATGAATCTTTAGAAGGGCTACTTCCCTTTATGCAATCTTTGAAACACTTTCTTACCTATAAAATTTGGATGAAAATGGTTAATTAAAAAATTAAGAAAGATATAAAATGTGATGCAGAAATATTATATCTCCTATTGACTAGAATTTTACGACTTAGATAAAAATAAATCTTCTCTTACACAAAAATCACAACATAAAACAACTTGTTACATCAATGTTTCATAAGCTAGGTTCAAAAGGCATTTTGATTATTAAGAGGGTAATGAATGATTATTTTATAGGATACCATCATGAACCAATTATAATACATCTATACACTTATAAAATAAAACTAACAAAGAACTACAATAGTTGTTCTTCAACACATTTGGTGAACAATCAAGGATAACATGCTTGAAAAGATAATGTTCTACTAGACAAGACCAACAAGATTGCATTAAAACTCAATTAAACAACATGTGAGTAGTAAAAATCACTTTTTTATTTATTCAAGAGTCCTTAAAGTACAAATTTGGATAGAGTTTCCCCATTAACCAATGGAGGCTATCCAAAAGAGCCAAAAAAAGTCCATATTTATAGACTTTAAGAGAGAAACAAGGCAAAGGAAGTCCAAAGGTCACTTGGACATGTGAAAATTTCAAAAAATGGGTTTAAATTTGAATTATAAATATTAATGAGGTGAACCATGAAATTTTAAGAGGTCCAATTGTCCATACAAGTCATGAAAACTATGAAATGTGTCATAAAATTTCTTATCCTGACTCAAAAAATTGCCTTCATCATTTGGAACTATTTGAACATCCCACCACTAAATAGGGATAGGTATGATGATGGGAATAAGAGGTAACGAATTAAATCATGAAATTCCATTCATTGGTTTAATTCCTACTCTTTTGAAAACTCCTAGACTAAAGCAATCATTGTCTATAGTCTTAAAACTCGTTATTCCAGTCACCCCTCACACTTGGCCTCAAAAATGTCTTAAGTTTTACATTAAAATATATTGGAGGGATTTAATGACACTTGAAAATACCATCCATGTCCTTTTAATACTTAGTTACACCTTAGAATGGCCCTTACTTGGATTTTTCACCCTTGCATTCACTATGCTAGTTTTGACTGACTAAAAGTAAGACACTTTTTTGAGCTCTTAAAATTTTTTAGTAGGAATTAAATGAATTTTTATGGTTATAAGAAGTCCTAAGTTTTTAAAAAAAAATTATTTCATCTTATTAAACCTCCTAGAACCTAAAAAACATAAAAAATGGTGATAAAAATAATATTTTTCATGTTTTCCATATAGTTCTGTACATATCCTTAGCATGGGTGAGAGCCTAAGTGACTCTAATCCATTATCCAATATGTTTAATTTATGAACTATGCCATTCTATTGGCTCTCCAAGATTATTTCCCTCATCAGGTTCTTCGAAGGGTTTTAGATAGTTTTTGTTCTTAACCATTATTCATACAAATGGTAGGTTCAAGTTTCTAACCAATGCCATTAATTAGTTTTTTAGGACCTTATAAAAATTCCCCTAACTAGTTTTGTTTCCATACAGAGCCTTAGAAAAGTTATGAGCTTTACAAGTTGCCCTATATATCTTTTTTACTAACTTTCTCGCATGCTTAAGATATCTATAAGATAAAACCAATACTCCTAAAAATTATTTTCATAACAAAAGTTCATACCTGTCTAAATACACTCCATAAATATTCCCAAATCAATCACACACACACACACACACACACACACACACACACACACACACACACACACACACACACACACACACACACACACACACACACACAATGAAAGTAGATCCCCAATTGGCTCTAAGTTTCCTCAAGGCCTAATGGGCTTAGCATACTCCCTACTAGTTTGGACCACTTGGGCTGATATAACATACTTATGATGGTTTTTTGTGAATTTTAATACCTAATTCCTACTCACAAAGCCATCACATGACCTCTCAAACACTCTTTTTCATCTTTTCTTCTCATTTGCCAATTAGGCCTAGTGAAGACTTGCTTAACTGAAATATGTCCCTGAACAATTATGTTAGCCTGAGGGGTTGTATCTTGTGTGAGTGTTCCTAATAATCCATAAATTTTCCATACACATCTCCTAATTTTCATTGAATATCCCAAGGCCTCATCTTAGGTCCTTTACTCATTTTGGCACTGTTTACCTATTTTGTCAAAGTTTACATTTTCATGAGTGCCTGATCTTTGAGAAAAAAATAGAGATATACAGAAATCATACATATAGAAAAATTAAAGAATTTTCAGTTTTATAAGGTCATAATGAGGATATATACCAAATGACAAGGTCAAATTCCCTCATTTAGGTACCTAACCAACTTAATCTATCTAAAAATGTGGTTAAAAAACCCTATTTTCCTACATTTTTCTCCAAAAGCACTTGGTCGTCACTCTTATAATACAAAAACATGAATATTAGTTGATTAAACATGATCATCATCCTAATTTCATTCTTATTTATATTTTAGTACCATATATACCACTTCTTTCTTTAGATTATTCATGCTCACCCTTTGAACCAAGAGGTTTCCTAGCTTTCTTATATAGGCTGTAGTCCATTTACTAAGTACAAAGGGAATTTGAGAACCTTATAAATTTATTTGGAATATTATGTCACATATTGGATCATATAATTATAATTTAAACCTACCTTTCAATTCTATATAGTCTATATTTCACTTACCCTTGCAAAATTATACCTTGTTAACTGAGACTGAGGAACCTTTGCATTTGCTTACTCCTATAGGTTTCATGGGATCTCAATATATTATTCATGATATTTTAATACCACAATTATAACTAATAAGTTCATAAAATTACTTCTTCTAATGGAATCTCACTTAAGAGTGCCATAGTCCTCCTTGTAGCTTATATTATTCCTTCTCTATTGACTGTGATAGTTTGCATTTGTTTAAGCTTGATGTAGGTGAAAAATGCTTCATGAAGATTATTTAAAGATGTTTTTCAGACCTTAATATCCATTCCTTGAGTATAAACTATTTTATTGACCCATTATAACTCTCCTATCATTCATTATGCCATTTTTGGCTCATTTTAGCTCATGACTAATACAACTCTAATTGACCCCTACCTATAGCTGAATATAGGGGTATTATGCATTTGTTTATGATGTTAAAAATATACTTTGGACAAATTATAAGGTCATAAAATGAATATTATATCTTGGAGTCACCTATATTCCTTGTTTGAACTTAATATGTGCCTTTCTTCCTTGACTGAGACACTTTTTATAATGCCCTACTATAGGTCATTATTTTTCATGCCTAATTAGTACTTGAGCATGTTAGTGGTATTAGAAATAAAATATAAACATCACTTTATATTTAAAAAAAAAATTAATCTATTTTATTTATTAACTTACACCTAATCCCCTTTTAATAGCCTTATAATCACTTATGTCATAAATTTAGTTCTCCCTGCTTGTAGGTGAATACCCTGCATTCATTGATCCCTGTAGGTGCTCCTAGGTTTGAAAAACAAACACTTTTGGTCATAAGGAGGCTTGGGATATTTATAAAGTTTATAATAATCTTTTAAAACCATGAAGACAACCTAATATCCATATATCCAAGAAGGGACCTCTTTCAATCTTGAAACTCCACCTTGACATCAGATGCATTTTTTAGGATAGTGTATGGACAGGGCATATTTTTAAGAAGTAGAAACCATATTCAAACCTATCAAGATTATAATTTAATTATTAATGTACATTTGGGTCATTTATATTCATTCAATCATGATTATTAGTAAAGGTGTTACAATTTTATTGAGGAGGAGTCTCTTTTAGACCAAAACCCTATAGACTTCACTACTTGGTTTTAGTGTGTTTTGAGGCACTTTTAAAGCTTTGAAAAACCACCTTCCCCTTGTAATTTCCTTTTCAAAATTTGAATGTTAATTTTCCTATGATAGGTATATAAGTTTCACCTATCTTTATCTCTCAAAACACTTTTCAAACATGTTTTAGAAGGTCCAACAAAACCTTCTAGAGCTTTGTTTTGCTCTTTTAAGGATTCGATCTCTAAACTCAGTCTTTGATCGTAAAACTAGTTTCAAGCTTTCCTTTTGATTTATATAATGTTTCTATGGTATTTTTATGGAAATTAAAATGGATTGTGACATTGTTTCACTCTTCCATTCAATACCCCAACCATGCTCAACCACCTATAGAAGGTTGTTTTGAGAAGCGAACCAATGGAATGGGTGTAGACCACTATAAACCACGAGTTTAAAAGAAACACATATTACTTTGATTAACTTCAAATTTCACTACAATAAAAAAACAAGATGTTATGATACATGTACATCTCCCCTTACACCATCATGACATGATCAAGTGCTTGTAAATGAATGTCTTAGGAAGAATATACAAGTAGAGCAATGGAATGTGGCAAAACATGATGCACTAGCTCAAGAATATCCAAATTCCATTGTTAATACTCAAGAATATGATATCCACCCTTTGATAAATTTGAAACAACTTAAAAACACTTGTTACCACATGAAGATCATTTGCCAACATGTGAAAAAGTATAGACAGATGCATCAAGTCACTATTTGGCATGACATATGAGAATGTAGTCAAGAAAACACATACTTTAGCATAAAAAATGAACTTAATTAATCTTCCAAAGTCTTGGATAAGCCACTACACCTCCATTATCACTTCATATTCAAGATGAGAAATCTTATACATGAGGTTTGAACTAAAATTATGCAAGGAGCTAACCATGGAGGGAAACAAGCTAGTACGTAATCCAAGAGGTGACATGGTGAAGTTAAACCATGAAAGGAGATGGTCACATGACCTAGGAAGGATATAACACTCTCTCCTAGAGACACCTATAGGAGAGAGACAGTAAAAAAACTAAAGCATTTCAATTGAAACTAAGCATGGTGACACCCCTTTCCATCATAGACCAATTTTGCTCATCGAAACATAATGAATCATGAAAAAAAGAATGGAGACCATATGAGAAGGAAGCCAAAATACTATGGATCCAAAATTACCAACTCATTCATACAGATTCGACATAAATGGAGTAAAATCTATAGGTTGCACCAAACAACTAGTAAAAAGATAGTCAGCTTATTAGCAATGGTTCATGAAGTATATTTTAACAATATTAAAAATAAAAATGTGAAAATGAAGGTATCATAGTGTAATATTATCTCCCAAAAAAAATTGTACTAAAACTAGCTATGCTTTCCATGTCAAGCAAAAATTTGAGGGTCACTTTAGTCTATCCAAAAAAGAAATAAATGTGCAGAACAATTTTGGCATCAAAATGACTATTTAAGATAAAACCAAGAATATATATGGGTTTTATAAAGATGAGGAGACCCACCATGATCTTTACAATGTGGCACACTTCCCAAAAATTTGTACAAGTGCCATTTTGTCTCTTTTTCAACTAATTTTTGTAATTTCAATGAGGGAAGCTACAACATTATGATTTGACTGACATATCTTACACTCATACTAACTTATTAGAATTTTTCAATGAAACTATGACACATAGGCACTTTGGGAACTGGTTCATTAGCATTAGTGACCCCTACAAGTACAAAAAGTGACCCCAAATGGATAAATTGATTAATATGACTAAGACTAAAGCTAATATGACCTTAAATGACATCATATAAAAATTAATACTTCATATGACAATATATTAGGATCCCTTATATCATTTGAAGTCAAAAATTTTGCCTAAGGGTGCCCGCATTTGACCAAAAAGTCAAATTTGGTCAACAATACCACTGCTACAGCCTCTACCTATCTAATGTTATATTCCTCTTTATTGATATTGAAATCCTTTCTTATTATCCTCTTACCTTTATGTGCTATGGGTTTATCCTTCTATAGTGGAATTAAACCCACCTCTCTCTCTCTCTCTTACTGGTGGATATTATCTTCTTTTTGGCCTAGTCGATCTTTTAAAAACATTCTTATTTTTAATTTTTTCTACTTTCAAAGCTAATTGGTAAGCCTCTTCCTTGCAAATTATTATTTAAATGCTCAACTGATATTTAATATAAAAATTCAAACCATTTATGTACCTTGCAGCCCTATTTATTTATGTTTCATCATGCTCGATTCACACAAAAATGTTGTAAAATTTATTTGTATACTCTTGTGTATTGTGATCATTTTTCCTTAAATTTTAGAATCATTTGTATAAGTTTTATGAATAATCAACATGAATAAATTTATCCCTTAGTTTCCTCTTCATCTTAATATAGGTGTTTAATTTTTATTTATGCTTTCTTTATTTCTAACTACAAGTGATCCCACCAAATATTTGCATGACCATTTAATTTCATGCACGCAACTTTTACTTTTTTGTCTTCTCTTAGACCTTTCCATGTTATTTAACTAGTCTATCAACTCCTATGGTTTTAAAATACCTCCATACTCTAAAAATACAATCTTGATTCCTTCTTTCATTCCCTCTATAGTTCAAACCATCATTTATTACATTGATGATGGTTATTATTTTTCTTCCCCATTTTGTTTAAATTATTCATCACAGTTTATTTCTTCTTATGTTTTCATTTGTCTCTGATTTATGACAGTTGTAATTAATTATTGTACTTGCCTCTATAGTTGTTTCATAGTCCTATTCCCATGTGAAATTTATCCTCAAATTCTCTACATATTTAAACCTATTATTTAATAATAGAAGGATCTTCCAAAATATTATTTAAAAATCTAATAAAAAATCAAAAAGATATTACCTCTGAGATTTATACTTGATCTGATACGAGATGATGAACCCAAAGACTAGAAAAGCAAAAATATCAATAAGCACAATACATAAATTTTTTCTAAACCATAATATTTATTGATTCACCTTAAATGAATAAAAAATTATATAAAATTATTTAACCAAACCTCTTCTCAAAATTGGAGTTGACATGAAAAGTTAAAAATATAATAATAATAAACTACATAGGGTAAGAGAAAAAATTTTGGGGACAAAAATGGGCTTACTTGTGGACATGTTTTTGGTGAAAATTGAGAAATCTCAACTTATGCAGATTATTTTAAACTGCAACACTCAAAATTTGAAGATGATAATAGAATTTAAATTATATAATTTCGAGTTTAGTTTCCAAACACCAATTTTTTTTAAAAAAGGTCAAGTATAATTAGGTAAAATATGTAAAATTTGGAGAGGAACTTCTTTAAAAAAAAAAAAATAGAACATATATCTGACCGTGCGGCCCCTCACTTTTTTAACATTGTTTAATATTGAATGAAACCATTTATTGAAAAATTAGATAAGATAATCTAGTTTGTGACCTATATTTTTTCAAAAAAAAAATAAATAAATAAATAATAATAATAATAATAATAATAATAATAATAATAATAATAATAATAATAATAATAATAATAATGAATTAATATAACAAGTAAATAAATATTTAAAATTGAAAAAAATGGATATCCCACCATGCGGCCTACCTAATTACCTAAGAAATGAATTTTAGGTTTTTTTTTTAATACATGCAAAATTAGGCGTAGTCTGTGACCATATTTTTTTTGCATTTGTATCAATGAAAGTGATGTTATATAAACATATATATATATATTTGGTATAGAGTGGCCTAAAAAATCTATAGCTTGAAAATAGATGGAAACATTAAAATAGTCCAAAAATAAAAAAAATCACATATTTCGAAAGAGGAGAGTGTGCTCAACATTGCAGTGATAAAATTTATGAATTATATTGTTGAAATTCATAGTTTTTTTATGATGGAAATTGGATTTTATTATTTTATATCAAAACACTCAAACTCAAGTACATGTTTTTTAGGTTTAGGGCTTAAGCTCAAAAATATCAACCATTTCTGAGTCAAAAGTCATGATTTTTAAAATTTAAAAAAATCATGTACTTGTATGCATATGGATTATAACATGTATGAGTTACTAAGACATGCATGTAAAAATATATAGAATGCAAAAATGATATCAATTAAAAGATGGGGATAAATTAAGTATAAGTTTAAATCTATATTTTTACATTTATATTCCTTATACTTTAAATTTATTTTATGAAATGTAATAAATTAGGGAACTCTACATCTTCTAGAATTAGTCTTAAAGTTTCACAACTTACAATTTAGGAGATAGTTTTTCAAATTATATTATAGCTAGTACTTAGTCATTTTCAAGATTTTAATATTGAACCTATATATTTAAAGGCATAAATTTTACAATTGACATCCATTTTGGGTAAACATATAGTAATTTTTTAGGTTTTATCACCTTCCATATTGCTTTCTATCACTTCTAGGAATATTAGGATCATAAAAATTAATTTATACAAAACAAAACATACATAACCACTACTTTATGATGATTTTACTTATGATTAGGTCCCTTATAGGAAAAAAAGTAACACAATAATACCATAATAATTTGTAATTAGGGTAAATAGGGATAATTTCAGCCACATTTGTGAGTGTTCATT
>JARHVA010004551.1:660000-680000 GCA_037957365.1 Torreya grandis
CCTTAGACTAATGTAGCTATCCCATATATGTGAGAGTGTGTGATAACAATGTTGCAATAGACTATATGAAGATGCATGATGAGATCTCACATATAACATGGAAAATATTTATCTAGGGCTATTATTGAGAGGCTTTAGACCATTTTTTATAACTAATACTATTTATGGTATAGAAATAGGAAAAATATGGAAGGTTTGATTAATTTAATGTTCCTTGGTATATTAACACTTCATGAGTTATTGGTAGTGAATGAGAATGGTTAATATTGTACTTATACTAATCTTTTTTTGTAAATATCTCATGCTAGGAAAAAATAAAACACTTAAGTTGACCTATTGATGATGATTTGTTTGAAATTTGTGTATACTATGGTGACTTGACACTAAATAAAAATTTGGACACTTACATCGATGCTAATGTCCCTATGTAGCCAAATGTGTTTAGGGAGCTAGAAAATAGGTACAATTATTTAACTAGTAGTGAAGGGTGTTTATCAAGTTTAAGGATTCTTCATAGTATAAATGGTCTGGATTATCATAAAGGTAAGGGTTAGACTAAGAAATAAGAATTTAGGCATAATGAAATGATGAATGCAAAATTTTAAATAGTGGGAAGGTATAGAACATGAAGGGTAAAGCCATGATTAGTATTTTACAAATGTATAAGATAAATATGATATACATTCAATTTTAGTATCTACAAAAAAAATGGATATAATTTTTTTATATTTATTTGGCCTATGATCCACATAATCTTAAGTACAAATTACATAAAGGGATGGATGGATATGTGCAAACCACCAATGGGAGCCATGTTTCCCCAATCATATCACTTTGATTTGATTTAAAAGGAAATTGAGTGATCAGGAAACTATGTGACCTAAATCCTTTTCATTTTTTCTTGTCATAAATTTATATGGTATTATTTTGTTGCTTTTGACACATGAGGTATTGATCATAAGTGAAATCCACATAATATGGTGGTCTAATGTGTGTGGGTCATTAATGTGACCTAAGTTATATCAATCACAACACTTTGTATTGAATTCAAAGTATTAGGATGATTACACATACACGTCATAGAAATTTTTGGTCTTTCCATTGTCACGAATGGATATGGTGTTGTTGTGTCACTTTTGGAAAAAATGGAGATAATCATAAGTAAAATAAACATAAATTGGTAAGGCTCACAATTAGACTTACTTTACCATAATCACAAATTTTTTATTGAATTTTAAGATAAATGGGGTGGTCATGTACAAATGTGCATAAAAGTGTTTACATTTACCTTGATCATACATGGATATGGTATTTTTGTGGTACTTTTTGCCTATTAGTGACATAATCATAAGTAAAATCCACATGAAGGTGTGGTTGGATGTGTATGGGTCACCAATGCAAAGTATGTTTCCCCATGCACACCACTTTGACATGGATTCAAATTTAATTGTAGTAACCATGCTTAAATCTGGCCCAAATTATCCCTATTTAACCTAATCAAAAAAAATTATGGTGTCATTGTCTCACCTTTTTTATATATGGGACCTAATCATGAGTAAAATTTTCATAAAAGGGTGGTTGGGTGAACTTTGGTTTGTAAACTTTTATTTTAAAAAATTTAGGACTCTTAGAAATGCCATCAAGCAATTGGAAGGCCCCAAAACCTAAAAAATGACTTTATGTTTATCCAAAATGCACATCGATTACAAATGTTATGCCCTTAAATACCTAGGTTCAATACTAAAATATTGAAAATGACTGAGCATTTTTTAGATTGGATTTTGAAAAACTATTTCCCAAATCGTAAGTCATGCAACTATGATACCAATTCTAAAAGATGCAAAATAATCCTAATTTTTATATATACTAAAATAAATTTAAAGTATAATTAAAATTATAATTAATATTAATTTTACTAAACCCCCAAGCTTATATTTTATACTCTTTTTTTCATTCAATAGCTTCATTAAATTTCCATCTTAAGAATGTATACACATTATTTCTTCTCTTAAGAACATGTATGCATTCTAGGCTTCACTCTTACCAAGCCTAGAAAATATAATCTGTATGTATTTTGTAATGAAATGTATGAATTATTATTAATCATGTTTTAACATGTATGTGTTTTCAAAAAATATCCACAAAATTATTCCCCAAATTCGTACACTTACCTAATAGGTTAACATCCCCTACTAAGAAATAACAACCTATTTTTCATAATAAATTTTGCATCCAAGTTTAGATGGGTCTAAATTTTTAAAAATATCCTCTAAATAATAAATTCATGATGTTAGATAAGCTTCAACACAATTTCATTTCCAATTACAATATTATATGATTTTTTAAAGCATGATTTAAAATACTAGATTTCAATTTTGGGCCCTTGGATGATCTTGTACGGCTCTCCAAACATCTTGGAATTGACCTTAACTAGTGAAGTGAGTTATGTTTGCATGAATATTTGACTTATATTCATTTTTTTGTGAATTAAAACCCAATCGGATTAATGATTCAAAAGTTATGGACTTTAGAAGATAGGCCGCTACATCACAAAGTCTTAAAACTACATCCCAATCACATCCATAGTAGATCATAAATCAAGACGTGTGCTTGTATTTATAGTAAGGGAATGTATTTCCTTCTTCACTTAATTAGAAGTACATACATTTATAATTAGTTAGCATTTCAAATTTATGTTTTTGTTGATTCTCTAACAACTTGCAATTTGTGACTAATATTTTTTTTTGTGTATAAAAAAAGAATTAAAAATACATTTCACAACTACCTACGCTCTTTAATAAAATGACATAGGTTAAAGTAATAGCTTGTAAATACTCAAATCTGGTTTTATATGTTAAACTAGTCTTATATACTTGGAAAATGTTAGTCATGGTTGTACCCTTTATTTCTTGACCTACCTTATAGCTGGAAGGATTGAGTTCATCATCTCACTATGCCTAAATGTTTATCTTATAGTCTAACACTAATATTATGATTATCTCTAGAGATCACCTTCAACCCATAATATGTTAAAAACCTATTATATGTCTTTCACTATCAGTTACATAACTTCATGGGTAGTGCAAAAATTTGAGGGATAAAAAGGGGCCTACTCGTGGATATGATTTTCATGAAATTTTATAAATATAAACGTCTATAGATAATTTGAGATATCTAAGCTCCAAATTTGAATATGGTGTAAGAACATCAAATCTATATTTTTGAGTCTAGTTTCTAAAACGCTATTTAAAAAAAAAAATTGGTTAAGTATAACTAGGTCAAACATTTAAAATTTGAAGAGGAACTCCTGTTTTTAAAAAAAAATAAAATATAGTATATAAATGTTCGTGCAGTGCACCAGTTTCTAAGCAATGTTTAATATTATTTGAAACCATTTAATGAACATTTAGATAAGATATTGTAGTTTTTGACCTATATTTTTTCAATAAATACTTTTATTTTTATGAATTTATCAAATAAATAGATCCTAATAAATGACAAAAAATAGGTAGCTAACCATGTGACGTGCCTAAATACCTAAACAAAAAATGTTTTTTTTGAGTGTGTATAATTATGCCTAGTTTGTGACCATATAACTTATTTTTCACTTGGATCAATGAAAATTAAATTAAATGAACATGTAGAGGCATGTATATTTGTGGCATGTAGTGGCCTAAAAAGGTATAGTTAGAAATCAACATAGTTTGAAACCTTAAATTAGTCCAAAAATTATAAAAATCATATTTTTGGAAAGAGGAGAGTGTTATCATCATGAAGGGATTAATTTTTTGAATTTAACCTTGAAATTCATAGTGTATTTGGGGATTGAAGTTTAATTTTGTTGCTTTTTAATAAAAAATCTTGGATTTGGATATAGATTGATAGGTCCAAGGCTTTGGCTCTGGACTCTAAGCCATTCCCAAGCTAAAAGGCTTGGTGTTTGAATTCAAATTCAAATAACATTATTATAAAATCAATAACATGATTACATTTCTATTGTTTTGCACAAAAAATAATGTGAACATGTACATGAAGCCAATATTGATCTAAAGATTTTATTTACATTTATTTTCTTCTAATATAATTTTATTTTATTAAATATAATAAATTAGGGTCACTCTGCATATGATAGAGTTGGTTTCACAACTGCATGCCTTACAATGAGGAAAATAGTTTTTCAAAATCTAATTTGGTTAGTACTTAGGCATTTTTAGGGTCTAAGTATTGAATATATGGATTTAAAGACATAAATTTGCAATTAATGTCCATTTTTAGTAAACATATAGTCAACTTTTAGGTTTTTGTGGCTTTCATATTGATTTTTTACATTTTTGGGAATCTTCGGTTTGTTAAAATTGATGTTTGTAAACCACTCACTTTGAAATTGATCCAAAGTGGAATGATTATGGTACCATAGGTCACATTGATGACCTACACACATGAAATGACCACTTTGTGTTAATTTCACTTGTCGATTATCCCTCCTTTAACCCTGATCACTTCCTACTCATCCCTCATCTGTTGAGATGTTGTATTTGATGTCAATAGAGCATTGTCATTGATATCATGAGAATGTTATATATGGTCATTAATGTCAAGTTGATTGATGTTAAAGATGATGATGTTATGAGGTGCCTAGTGAAGGATGGCATGAAGAGACCTTGTGAGAAGGTGAGAATGGTAACTTGGGAGAGTATAGTGATAAGAAGAAGACAATGAGTGTAGTCATGGTTAGTATGAATATATACAATCCATTATCTATGAAATATGAATTATGAGGAATAGTTATGGTTTAAAGATGTCAAGAGTAAGATCTTGCGGTACAGGTTAGAATAATTCTATAGGTCAGCATATGGTCAGTATGTTATACGAATATGAAAAGTTTGGTCATGTTGATATGAAGGTACATATCTAGAGTATAGTCAAGAGTATCTCATGAAGGAACAAAGCATTGATAACTCAATATCAAGATTGATGAAGCATTGGAATAGTTTTTATAGATTTTTTAAGGCATTTTGGTGAATTTATAAGTACTATCTTGAAGGAAAAACATGAAAAGTGGTTTTGAGGTTTGCACCTAGACCTAGTCCTTAAGTTTTACCTGGTCTATTAAGGTTTGAGGTTAGTTTTCTAGGGAAATATTGAAAATTTGAGTATGTATAAATGTTTTAAATGTTATTTAAAGTGTTTTCATGATATATGAGGTCATGGTTTGAAGATGAAAACTTGAAATGTTGTTTTGGGGTCTCTAGAGTATGTAGAGTAAAGGTTTACAAGCTTGAGAGACACTTTTTGATGCTTGTTGGCATGTGTGACTATTTCATGGGAAGTTGATATCTTAGTGAGATATGGAAAATGGTCCTTTAAATGATTTTTAGGAATTAGGAGTTAGTTTTAGGGGCAAATATTTACAAACAAATATGAATAATGGAAATAAG
The DNA here is from genome assembly GCA_037957365.1 of Torreya grandis. NCBI lineage: Eukaryota > Viridiplantae > Streptophyta > Pinopsida > Cupressales > Taxaceae > Torreya > Torreya grandis. The sequence goes on from JARHVA010004551.1 coordinate 665,439, forward strand.
TCTAAAACCCTCATAAAATCCTTGTAGTGACACACTATGGAAGATATTGATTGAAATGGATCATAATGGATTGAATTAGATATTTTTATGATTGGAAAATGTAGTGTAATCTCTCAGGTACCTCAAAGTGGCATTATTTTGTTAGGTGAGTGAGTGAAACCCATAGGAAAATATTTGTTTCTCAGAAATTTGGTGTAGTAAATAGATTTGACAAAGAAAAATTATGCAAATCATTGGAGTAAATTTTTTTATACTTATATTTTGTGTACATGGTGGTTTATGAGTAGGTTATATCCATCAAGTATTATAAACTAATCATACAAGTTGAGCTATTGTTAGAAGGCCTAATGTTATAGACAATGAGAAAAACTAGACAAAAGTGAATAAGATTAGGGATGTGTTGTCATGGGTTAGGGTTGAATAAAAATGCATGGATATATTGTTAAAAATTGGTAACACATGTTCATGATGAATATAAATTTTTAAAATCCTTTTATATAACAAAAATTACTCTCAAAGTTGACTTGTCTTGCTTAGTGAGGTCTGTGTACAGAGAGGTTCAAGGATTGATCTATATGTAAAATATTCCATTATAATTTATAATTTTTGTATTTGTATATGTTTATAAGATATATAAGGATAATTTTAATGAATCATGATTTTTTTAATGTGTTTACACAGGTTTTGGAATGTAAAGTCATCATGATTGGTCTTTAAGGGAAACTAACAAATCTGGGTATGCAACTTGTAAAGAAGATTTTGAGACTCTATGCCATGAGTTAATGTATCTAGTGAAAATGATGTTGTTTTTTGTGAATTAAATGAACTATAGATTTTTTATAATATTTTAATTCAATGTAAAATTTTGATTCATTGAAGGAAAATGGCTTGTCTGGCTGAGCAAGGACTGTGAGAGAGAAGGTCAACAAATTGGTCTATAAGAACAATAGTTTCCACTATAAATTATGATATATCTATTATATGATGTTATATATGTCACATATTAAATATGAATATTCATTATAAGTATTTTAATTAACCTTAAAGAATAAAAACAACATTCATTAAGACTATGCTTTTAAGGATTCTGGTAGTTTTTTGTATGTTAGTGAAATTGGTGTTCCTAAATTATTATGCCCAATTTGGAAGTAAATAATAAATATTATTATGTTTTAAAAATATAATTTTATGATGTTTATTAATTATTAGTCATGAGAATTTCCATTTCAACTGTTGGATGTCCAAGTATGCATGACTGGTTTCTGAGGTGTATTGGTAGACTTGAGTAAGATAAATAAATTGTTAATCTTGAACCATAATGTCCTTAGAATATATATATATATATATATATATAAATAATGTGGTGATTTTATAGATATTAAGTTATATATTATACATGCATTTATATTTTTTAAAATTATCATTACAAGTGATATAAGTGTAATCCTTCATGAATGTGTTTTGAGGAAGTCTAGCAGTTCTAAGTAGTCAAGTTGCAGAGATGAATTATTCATCATTTATCCTAACTAAGGATGAATAATAAATCTTGTGATGACCTAGATATCATGAATATTTGATTAATTTTTCACTTATTTCATGTTTGAGAAACTTGAGGGTGTTTGACATTCATTTTGGATGGTAGACGTTTTGAGGTCACAGACCTAAAAAGCGCAAATGATCCTAAGAGTGGTATAAAGGTATGAAATAAAGAAGAAGGGATATAAATCAATGAAAACTGTAAGAATATTATTTTTAAAATATTTATAAATTTTTCTTGAGTGTTGGATAAGTCCATGTAGACCCATGAAGACCAATCTGTAGCAAAGAAGGCAAACCTAATGCAATTAGGCCTAATGAAGTCGTGTTGTAATCTTGCTTGAATGACCTAATGGATTAGTTTATTCATTTTTAAAATGTGTTATAAGACCTCTTTCCAGGGTAATAAATGTGTGTAAATATTTATGTATGACCATAGGTGTATGACATCAAGTAACTTGTATAAAAGCATGGTCTAAAAGGCCTATTTGAGTGTGTAAAACAAGAATGTGTACAAGAGAATAAAAGAGCACATTGAGGAGAATATGGAAGTAATGCATACCATCATATGGATGTAAATAAATATTTATTAATGTATAATTGGATTTTTTATTATGGATATCAAGGTCATATGACCTAATCAAGTTAAGAAGAGGGCTAGTTGAGTGAAGAAGGCTAGAGACAAGTTTTGAGAGGAATAATAGAGAGAGAAGAGCTATAGAATAAGACCATCATCTATTGAATATTGTAATAAGGACACTGATGAAAGGAGGAGGAATAATTATCTATGTGGGTTCTTAGTCAAGAGGTGGTTGAGTTGGTGCTGAGTGACTAAGGGATTTGGTATTTCCTTACAAGTGGGTGTTTTCTAAAGACTCTATCATGTTGGTACTTGATAGATTAGGGTTGGTGCTACAAGATCAGTGGGTGCTCAACTAAATTTAATTAATTAATTTATATGATTATTTATCTAAGCTATGTTTAGTGTATTTTATTTCCCATGAGGGTTTCTCACTTTCATGATGTGTTCATACTTATTATGTGTACATTCTCATGTTACTAGACTAGTTGATATTGTTCATATGATGATGTTGCTTGATGAATGATTAAAATATCTATTTAAGTGAGTAAAATTTTAAAATGGAACTGATTTAAGCCCCCCTCTTGGTCATTTTATTTTCAATAATTGGTATCAAAACATGGTCCTTTAGGAGTGGCCTAAGACCCTAAGGGTGATCCTAAGAAGCACAAGATTGAATTATGATGATGATAGTGTTAATCATGCTTTTAATAATGGTACTAACAGAGTTGAATGAGAAGAAAAAGGATGATAAGATGAGTCATGATAAACTCATAAACCAAGGTGGGTTTTTTGTTACTATAAAACATGAGTAAGATTTGAAAGAATATTATTTGCTAGCTTAGAAGGATTATGTTGAATCCAAGTCAAAGGTCAATCCTAAGTTGAAAATAAATCCTAAAAGGACATTGAAGAATACTTAGTATTGTGAGAGTATGGTGATATAAGAATCTACTACATTTATGGTATTCTAATTCCCTATGGATGGGGTGCCTCCATTAGGCTTCATGGAGACACTCATCTGTAAGTAGAAACATGATGGATGCTTGTTGAGAATTGACAAGTGTTGTATGTCAAGAAACTCTAAAGTTCTTTTTCAAATAGAGTGATTTCCATGTGAGAGAAAGGTATAGGTCTAAGTTTCTCATATCTGCTTGATTGATGTTGTGTTGAGGTCATAACATGGATGGAATAGGTCAAGGCATCAAGGTGTCTTTCAAAGCCTTATTCTAGGCCTTGTAAGAAGGTATGTGTAGGTAGCATGGTGAACTGATTAAGACTAGCTATATGAGAAGTTGTTTTGAATTATATGGGATTGGGAGTCAAGTATAGAATCCTTAAAAAGTGTTGTAAGATAAATTTTTGAGGAAAAGTGATTATGTAACCTAAACATAGTCATATCATGAAATGAACTTGTATGAAATGCATAAGCATAGTTACATGGTAATATAAGGTTGTAGAAGGATGTTTGACATTGTTTAATCATGAGAATGATTTTATGACATATGAGTGAGATGTTAATCATTATAGTAAATCACTGAAAGAATGAAAAAAAGCATAAATATCAAGTGTTTTAGTTACCTATGACTAGTCATGGTATGAGGAGTCCTAGTGAGGAAGTTTGAGAACTAATCTTTAAGTACAAGGTGTATTAATAAGATCAGTAATAATAAGCATTTTGATTTTATGAACACGTGATTGGTAGCATGAGGAAGTATGTGTAGTGATATGATATTGTCCAAAGAAATTGATAGGTATGGGAATAATGTGTACAAGCATTAGTGAGTGCTTTATGGTCACTTTCCAAAGTTTTCAAGTGTTTGATCCTTACAAGAGACTTGAAAAGGATTGTTCATGTGATTCCTATTCTTGTGCATGAATGATCATGGTGCCTTAGTGAGATGAATGCATAGATGTTTAAGAAGACGTTGGGTGATACTTAAACATGTATATAAGTCATTGGAGACACTCTTCTATCAATAGAAGCATGTGGTTTTAGTCAAAAGGGATTCATCTCGAGAATATAGCTATGGTGTAAAGTGTGTAGTTGCTTAGTTTATAAGGGTTTCTAAATATGGTTGGTCATCAAGTGTTCTTGAGAGAAATCATTAGATTAGGGGGAGAATTATGTTTCTATTTGAATTTCAAGTCCAAAATTAGATAATAGTCCATTGGAGATGTCATAGCAAAGATGGGTTACTAACATATTATATGATGACTTGATTAAACTATTCATATTCATGATATTATGTTGTAAAAATTATGACTAACACATGGAGATAGGACGAGCCAATCATGTTCTTATAATAGGTGTATAGTCCCAAGAAGGTATACAAAGACATAGAAAGCTATTGGATGTTGTTGACAGGATTGAGTGCAAGATGAATGTTTGAGAAAGGAAATGAATATGGGTATTATCCATCTATATGACATCAAGGTGCATCAATAATAGTTAGTGTTTATGTGTATCTAAATTCATTCAAAATATGTATGCATGGATTTAAGATGAGCATGTTTCTTTAAGTGGTTTCCATTCATGTTTGCCATCAAATCAGGGGGAGATAATGTGTTTCCAAAAATTTCATAAGTGTTTTTTAGTTCTAAATTCATTTAAAGGACATATGCATGGAGAGAGGGGGAACATGGTTATATAAAGCTTCCTAGACCCATAGTCAACTTTGTCATTAATGTCAAAAGGGAAGAGATAATTAAGAAACAAGGAAAAAGAGTTCTAAAAGTATTTGTAAGAGTGTTTTATATCAACTTTTTTGAATATATATGCCATCAATGATAAAGGGGGATATTGTTAAGGTGTTGTCATTAATGTCAATAGAGTGTTGTCATTGATATCATGAAAATGTTAAGTATGGCCATTTATGTCAAGTTGACTGATGTCAAATCTAATGATGTCATGATATTTTTAGTGAAGGATGGCATGAATAAACCTTGTGAGAAGGTGTGAGCATGGTAAAATGGAAGAGTGTAGTCATGAGAGAAAGATAATGAGTGTGGTCATGGTTAATATGAAGATGTTCAAACCATTGTTTGTGAAATATGACATAAGCAACCTAGTAATGGTTTGAATATATAAATATTAATATCTTTATCTAAATTTTATAATGATGATACAAGTCATCATATGGTCAATATGTTATAAGAACATGAGAAGTATACTCATGTTGATATGAAGGTATGAATCTAGAATATAGTCAAGAGTATCTCATGAAGGTACAAATCATTGATAGGTCAAGATCAAGAGTGATGTGTCATTTTCATAGGTGTGATAAGGTGTAATAGGCATTTTGGTGAAGTCATAAGTATTGGATTGAAGGAAACTCATGAAAAGTGGTTTTAAAGACTACACCTATACCTAGTCCTTGAGTTTTGCCTAGCCTATTAAGGCATGAGATCAGTTTTTCAAGGAAATATTTAAAATTTTGGTATGGATAAATGTTTAACATGTTGTGTTAATTTTTTTAATTATATATGAGATCATGGTTTGAATAAAAAATCTTGAAATGATATTTTGAAGTCTTTATAGTTTGTAGAGTAAAGGTTTCCAAGCCCAAGAGACACTTTTTGATGATTGTTGTCACATTTTACAATTAAATGGGAAGATTATATATTATGGAGATATGTAAAATTGTCCTATAAATGACTTCCAATCATTATGAGTTGGTTTTAGGGGCATATCTTTATGAATAAACATTAAGAATGGAAATAGATCTAAAACCCTCATAAAACCCTCATAGTGAAATGATAAGGAATATCTTTATGAAAATGTATTATAATGTATTTTTTTATCTATTTCAATGATTGGATCATGTATTGTGATCTCCCAAGTACATATACGTATCATTGGTTTGTTAGGTGAGTGAGTGGACCCCAAAGGAAACTGCTGGTTTCTCATAAATTTGGTGTAGTAGATGGAGTTGACAAAGTCAAAGTATGAAAATAATTTGAGGATAAGTTTTTAGACATGTATCTTGTGTCCTTGGTGATTTATTATTAATTTATATCCTTCATTATGTTAAACTATTCATACAAGTTTACCTATCACTAAAAGGCCTACTAGTGCAAAAAGTGAGAAAAACTAAGTAGTAGTGAGAATCAAATTAGGGATGTGTTGTCATGGATTAGGGATGAATCCAAATTAATGGATATGTTTTTAAAAATATTTAATACATGTTAATTATTAATATAATTTTTTAATATCCTTTTATATAGAAAAGAGTTATACTCAAAGTTGACTTGTCATGCTTAGTGAGGTCTGTGTATAAAGAGGTTCATAGATTGATCTATATGTTAAATATTTTCCACTAGACCTTAGTGTTTTTGTGTTTTTATATGATTTTAATATATATAAGGATAATTTTCATGCATCATTATTCTTTTAATGTGTCTACATAGGTTATGAAATGCAAAGTCATCATGACTAGTCTTTAAGGGAAACTGGTAGATCTAGGTATGCAACTTGCAAAGAAGAGTTTGAGACTCCATGCCATGAGTTAATGTATATAGTTTTTTTTTTTTTAATGAATTAAAATAAAAATTCATTATTTTTACAAGTTCTTAAGTCAATGTAATAGGTTAGACAATTGAAGCCAAAATGGCTTGTTTGGTTGAACAAGTACTATGAGAGAGAGGGTCAACAAATTGGTCTACAAGACCAATAGTTACAAATAAAAACTATGAAATATTTTTATTATGTTTTATAGGTCATTTAAGAACTATTAATATTCATATTAATTCTTTTAAGTTTCCTTATAGGATCTAAAAACAACATTCATCAAGACTATGTTTTTATGGATTCTTGCAGATTTTTATATGTTAGTGAAATTGGTTTTCCTAAATCATTAATTCCTAGTTTTTAAGTGATTAAATATTATTATTATTATTATTATTATTATTATTATTATTATTATTATTATTTTAATATATAATTTTATCATTTTTATTCGTTATTAGTAATTTAAACTTCCATTATATGAATGACTAGTTTCTGAGGTGTATTGGCTGACTTGAGTAAGCTGAGTGAAGAGTTGTTCCTGAACCATTATGTCCTAATAATAGATATAAAAATAGTTTAGTGATGTTAAATATATTAAATTTTATCTTATAAATTAATTTTTATTGTTTTAAAGTTCCATTACAAGTGATATAATCCTAATCCTTCATAACTATTTTTGAGGAATTCTTGAAGTTTTGGGTAGCCAAGTTGTAGAGATGAGTTATTCATCATTTTTCCTATGTAAGTATGTATAATAATTTTTTTATGACATTAATATTATATTAATATGTCATTTTTTCATGATTTTAAAACTTGAGTGTGTTTAAGCTTCATTTTGGACGCCAAACTTTTTGAGGTCACAACCCTAAGAAGGGTAGATGATCCTAAGATTGGTCTAAAGGTATGAATTGAAGATGAAGGGACATATAGCATGAAATAAGTATTAATATTAATTTTAAAATATGTATAAATGGTTATTTAATATTGGATAATTCTATATCTACCCATGAGTAACAATCTATAGTGAAGAAAGCTGACCTAATGCAATCAGGCCTAATGATGTCTTAATGAGTTCTAATGTGTTGTAATCTTGATTGATCGACATAATGGATTAGTTTATTCATGTTTAAAACTTTTCATAATAAATATTTAAATGGTAATACAAGTTTTCAAATATCTATAGCTGACCAAGTGTGTGAGATCAAGTAACTTATATAAAAGCAAGGTCTAATAGGCCTATTTGAGAATGTAAAACAAGAATGTGTACAAGCGAATAGAATATCACATTAAGGAGAAGATGGAAGTCATAAAAACCATAATATGGATTTAAATTAATAGTCATGAATATATAATAGGATCTATGAATATAGAGATGAAGGTCATATAAACTAATCAAGTCAAGAAGAGGGCTAGTTGAGTGAAGAAGGCTAAAGACTAGTTTTGAGAGGAATAGAAAAGAGGAAAGAGATATACAAGAGGAAAATAATATATTGAAGATAAAAAAAATTAAAAATATGGAATTAAAAGGACTACCTATCTGAGAGGGTGTTTGGTCAAGAGTTGGCCGAGTCACTAAGGGATTTGGTGCTTCCTTGCAAGTGGGTGCTTGATAAAGCCTCTGTCAAGTTGGTGCTTAATAGATTGGGTTTGGTACTCCAAGTTGATTAGGTGATCAAATATATTTTATTCATAACATTATAGGACTAATTTTCAAAGGTATCATCAGTGGATTTTATTCCCTATGAAGGTTTCCCACTTACATTGTGTTAATACTTATGATATATATATTCTTATGTTGCTAGACTAGTTGATATTGATCATATGATGATGTTGCTTGATGAATTATTATAATATATATTGAAGTGAAACTAAAAGTTTATAAGTGAAATTATTTAACCCACTCTTATTTAGCTAGTTTTCAACATCATCACCCCTAATCAGACTCTCATCATTCCTTCATTGAGCCTCACTATCACTCACCATCCGTAATCACTCCTTATTGATCCCTCATCATCCCTAATCACTCTTTCCTCATACCTCATCATCCATAATCATGTATTAATTATTTTTCATCATCCATAATAACACCCTCATCATCCCTCCTCATCCATAATCAATCCTTCATGGACCTTCATTATCACTCATCATCTCTAATAACTTGGAATTATCATCACTAATCACTCATTAATTGAATATAACCGTCCATCATCATCCCTAATCACTCCTTCATCATACCTCATAATCCCTAATGACTCTTTCATCATCCCTAATCACTCCTTCATTAAACCTCACCATCTGCCATCACTCCATAATTGACCCTCACCATCTCTCACCATCCCTAATCATTCCCTCATCATCTAATGAAATTATAAACTTTAAATGTATCATTGATTTCAATCATGTGTTGTTTAATAAATTATAATAAAAATTAATTATTTTTTAGGGCTTGTGTTTTAACTACCCATTTGTGATAGTCAATTTTATTACTGAATGAATTGAATGATCTTCCAATTTTATAGCTAGGTAATACATATACTAGTAAAAAATAGAGTGTAAATTTTAGTTCATTGAAATATCTATATTGTGTAGCTGACTAGATGAAACTTTATTTGGTTCCACATTTGGTATCTTGGTTCAAAGGATAAAAATTAAACACAAATCTCTTGTATAATTTTCTAATTATGATTAGATTTGAATCTATGCAAATTTATTTGGTGTTTCCCATTTGTGTATGACTTGAATCTTGTTTAGGTTCAAACATGCACTTATTGCATGTGTAATGTATCCCAAATATTTTATCTCTTTTATGAAAAATTAACATTTATTCATGTTGTCATAAAAATGTGTTTCTGCAAAATGTGAAACACTAGTTAAACATGGTGTAGATGTTCATCCCATGTTTTCTAAATATTAGGATGTCATCAAGGTATTTTTAAAAAATTGACATAGTTAAAGGGCCTGAGGATGTTGTTCAACATCTCAATGAATTAATTCACTACATGAGTTAATCTAAAAGGCGTAAAAAAATATTCAATCAATCCTTACTTTGTTTTTAAGACTATATTCCAAATGTATAGAGGTTCAACATGAATATGATGATACCCAAACTTAAGATCAATTTTGGAAAAGACTTCTACACCATGGATATGGTATAAAAATTCCTTAGTATTTAGATAAGGATAATAGTTACTCACTTTAATCTTTTTAAGATTTCTTTTGATGATTCACAAACTCATGTCCTATCCTTCTTTGTCACAAGCACGATTGGGCTTCTAGAAGGCAATGATTTGGGCATGATGTGTCCATTATCCATGATTTCATGGATCTACTACTTCATATATTTATTTTATAGAAATGATGTGTTGTATAAATAGGTTTGAGGTAGAGGTAGTTAAGGGATCAAATCAATAATATTGTTTAGTGTACAATATTTAATAACTTATTTAGGTGACTGAAAGATAACCTTGTATTCATCTAGTTTATGGTTCAATTATTTTATATTTGTTGTTGTTGGACAAACCACACTATGATATGGTTCCATAATGATGTTATTAAATTTAATTCTTACCATCAAGAGTAAACTTCTTACTAGAACTAACAAGATTATTTCACTTGCTAGCACTAATGACTGAAACCTTATGAACTAACTACATGTCAATGGTAAATATATGGTTGACCACATGTAAAACATCACACACATATAATGGTGAGATCTGACAAAGGATTTCATCTTTAAAAACTTTGATTTTGTACACAAAGTGACACTACAAAGTGATCCATTTCTCAAGTGATATAGTAGACCATACACTAGCCTATGGTTATGGATGATGCATCAATTTCAAGTTCAATTTTTGAAAATATGCTTTAGGATAAAATTATTTTTTATAACTTCCACTAGAAATGATGAAGTGTATTGGATCACCATTGATCTACATTTTTTAATGAAACAATATTTTGAATTCATACAATTTCTGGTTGGGGGGGAGTAGATATATTTTTTGTACCAACCATATTATTAGGTTCATAATATATTATCTACTTACCTTTTTATAGTGCTAGCTAACTTGTACCCACTTATTGAGTTGTGAAAGTATAAATATCATAGTGTGACACTCTTCATTGGATTGAATATTCAAGTTATGAATTAATCACCACTTTCCAATGTTGGACTAATTTTTATAATCATTTAAAAATTACTCTTCACTCTCAGGTAAGATGAATCAATTAATAGACATACAAATAGAAGGTGTTCAAAGTAATTGTTTAGATCATAAAATGTCCTCATATTGAAAACAATTAATTCGTTTTAGGAAATCACATAGTTTCATGATACTCATATTTATTACTCATTTTTGGTTTTATGGTGGTTTTACTTACTTCTCTTTTTATGGTAGATCTTCACTTTTGAATTATATCATTTCTAATAGATCCATGTTTTCTCATAAGTGCTAGATATTTATGGTTCAAATTTGCCTCCACATCATTTTGATCACTATGTCTTATATTTTGTGTTCGTACTGAACTCTCCACTTGTAGCTCTTAGCATTGTTAAATCCCAAAAAAATACCACCATCCAAGTATTGGATGGAGTGATTAAGGATGAGGAGGGATGAATATGAATTGAATAGAGATGAAGATGGAGTCATTAGGGCTGATGAGGGAATGATTAGGGATTATGAGGGATGGTGAGGGTTAATGAGGGAATGATTAGGGGTGATGAAGGATGAGGAAGGATTGATTAGAGATGATGAAGTCATGATTAGGGATGGTGAGGGATGGTGATGGTCAATGAGGGAGTGATTAAGGATAATGAGGGAATGATTACAAGTGATGAGGAATGGTGAGGTTAAATAAGGGAGTGATTAAGGATGATAAAGGATGAGGAAGGAGTGATTAGGGATGATAAAGTGGTGATTATGAATGATGAGCAAGTGATTATGGATGATGTGAAATGGTGAGATCCAATAAAGGAGTGATTAGGGATGATGAGGGAGTGATTAAAGATGATGAGGAATGGTGAGCATCAATGAGGTATTGATTAAGGATGATGAGGCATAAGGAGTGAGTGATTAGGGATGATGAGAGATAGTGAAGGTCAATGAGGGAGTAATCAGGGATGATGGAGTGACTAGAGATGATGGGTGATAGCGAGGATCAATGAGGGAGCTATTAGGGATAATGAATAATGAGGACAGAGTGATTAGGGGTGATGAGGGATGAGTAATAAGTGATCAAGGATGAGGGAGGAATGATGAATAAGTGAAATTAACACAAAGTGGTTGTTTGATGTGTCCAGGTCATCAATGTGACCTATGCTACCCCAATCACACCACCATTGATCAAGTTCAAAGTCAGTAGTTTTCAAACATTAATTTTGATAAACCTAGGTCTCCTCCAAATATTAGCAATTAATCTAAAAGACACAAAAACCTAAAAAATGACTATATGTTTACCAAAAATGGACATCGACTACAAAAGTTATTCTCCTTAATCCCTAGGTTCAATACTTAGACCCTAAAAATGCCTAAATATTGACCAAATGAGATCTATAAAATTATTTTCCATATAGTAAGGTGTGTAGTTGTGAGACCAACTCTATTAGATGTAGACTGGCCCTAATTTATTATATTTAATTAAATAAATTTAAATTATAAGGAAATAAATGTAAACTTATACATAACATTTAGAGTAGTAAATATAAGCTTCAGGTTAAGATTGGCTTCATGTACATGTTCACATGATTTTATGTGTAAAATAATAGAAATGCAGTCATGTTATTGCTTTTACAATAACATGATCATGCTATCTATTAACTTGATCACGTTATGTATTAACATGATCATGTTATAGATCAATAATTATTGAGCCATAATTTAAATAATGCGAGATCATGGTATGGAAAATGTCCATGGAATTGTTTCCCAACTCTATGCACTTATCCTCATCAATTTTTTTTTCCTAGACACTTTCATTCATTCTTGGTACACTTGCATCTATGCTAGTGTCCTTTCTCCAATACACGTGTTCATACTTTACAAACACTCAAATTTGTAAATCTTTCAATATGTATGGGTCTACCTATTTTATTTTGTTAACACTTCCATGTGAAACATTTAAAAATAGGTGGTATAAATATAATTTAAATCCCACTTGTTATTCATCTAGAAATAATATCTCAAGTTTCCAATACACTATTGAAAATAAATCGCACAAAAAAGCTATTATGCCATATTATTTCCTATTTCTAAATCAATCATAGGAGAAGTCATATTATCGGTCTGAATAATTCAAATAAAAACCCATGTATATTATTTTCTAAGCTACAAGTTATATCACTACATGCATTCACATATAGCATATTACACATTTGTTCACACACAAGCCCACATAAGGATGTCTATGGATAATATCCTTACCCTTTGGAGGCCTTTATTGGAGTATAAATTATCCAAAGAGGAATAATTCATAATGATTTATCCAAGTAAACCATTCCTATCTATTTTTTGAGGTTTTCTTCCTTCTCCATTTCCTTTTTCTTAGACTAAGATCAGGCATCTTATGAGTCATCGAGAGCACACTTTTAATTTTTTATTTGGTAAATAGTTGCCAACATTTTCCTCATTTTATTACATCAAATTTAATTATAGATATATTTTTTTATATGTTTGATCCTATTTCACTAAATTCACCTTAAAGGTAGACACCATAGTTCAAATCATGTTTCTAGATACACATAGAAGATGAAATTTGAATGACATTGGCGAATTGGTTATCATTTTGATCATGACACGTATTCTAGCATATGAGAAATTGTATCCCTATGCTATATCATCATAAAAACATATAATTTGACCAATATTCCCCACATATCTTCAAATTTTCCCACTCCAATATTTTGGATGGATTTTATAAATTCTAACACAAATGGGAACATTCTAATTTAATTTATCCATTGGATTTATATTGGGAGATTGATTGTGGAGATATAATCTAGCATTTTAAAAAATCCAAGGCATGAATTTATGAGATCCCACTCCCTATATTTTATATTTCAAAATTAAAAATTAAAAACTTTGAGTTAAAAGTTTCATTTAAGGTTTGACATAGAAGAACCAATTGAGTTCCATCCATTATTGTATGGTTTCTAGACTAGGACATGTCCCTATGATTCTATAGATCAAGGCCCTTGCATAATAACTACACCCAAATTTATTGATCAACTGATCACTAATGTCACCAATGGGGATGGATTCATAAGCTTGAATAATACTTCCATCCTCTAAAGTAAAATTTCAAAACATCAACTTAGATGGATGTGATTCATTATATGGCTCAGGGTTCATGGACACTTCATTAGGATTTGAATTAAGAACAAACTCAAACCCTCCTATTGTCTTCACTTTAAGCTATAAGCTTCTTGAATGAGAAATAGTTTTCAAAAATAGATTTGACTAAGGAAATTGGATCCCAATAAAATGTTCAATATTTCTGATTAACTTATTAAAATTGCTTCGCTTACTAGTGTAAGTATTAGGATTCTTACCCTATGGTAAGTTCAACAAAGACAATAGTTGCACTTGGTTACTACCTTCATAGATAATTGTTTCTTGGTTAAGCCATTATTTTCTCTAAATTTATAACGATTTCACATCCCTCAATGTTTCTCTTTCCATTGTATTCCCACACAACATGCCCCTTATCTTTTCTCCTTCCATTTTGTTCTCATTCAATGATATCTTTTCTTCTTATATAATATAATTATAATAAAAATGTAATAATTTACAAGTGAATTCATCTAATAAAAGGCAATGGTTCTCAACCCAAACAAGCAAAAAATATATAAAACTAATCTCATTTAGAAAATCAGTTTTTTTTAAGTGGTTCTCTCATATACCTACCTTCAAGATTTTTCCTATTCCAAAAGATGAATTATTAT
>JARHVA010004551.1:685000-695000 GCA_037957365.1 Torreya grandis
CATTTATCCAATACAACTTTGACTATGAAACTTCTTTAAAAATGGATCAATGAATTTAAAAAATCGTTGTCAAATTTGACCTGCTTTAAATATTTCCCTTGATTTGGAGCTGCTGCTAATTAATCTACCATACATTCCAGATTAGGTACCCATATCTAATGCATTCTGATTAAAGCTAAGTAAGCTGTACATGTTAAATAAACTAGCTTGGGATATTGAAGATGGGAGAAATACTGACTTTTGGGATGACGATTATAATGGATATCCTCTTAGTTTACAAATATAAGTGCCTCCTATTCCGAATATTTTATAGCTTATAATTGATCTAGAGTAGATGATTTCCTTCTCCATATGTCCTTTAAATAATTTCTTTAAAAAAAAAAAAAAATGATATTGTGCCAAGATTTATATATTATTTTTAATAATTTAATAAAATTATTAAGGGAAAATTTTCTCCTTCCCAATCTTCGGAACTTTAGATTGGAGGCCATCTAGAAATTTATTAACTCTCACATCTTCAAACTGAGAATATGTCTAACTTTATGTGATGTATTAAGTCTACGTTAAATGTAACAATAGCATGACTTTTAGATTTGAAATTATATTTAAAAAATAGGTAATTAAATTTACTTAATAAAAGAATGTAATTTTATTAAGTAATTATAATGTTATTGTGAATATTAAAAATAATTAATATGTAATTATGATACTATATAATTATAATTGTGACAATAATATGTTTTTTAAACATAATAAATATAAATAAAAAATAATATAAATATATATATATATATATATATATATATATATATATATATATATATAATATGTGGAAGAGGGAGGTGAACATGGTAATAGGATCTGGCCCCATCTTTAATCATTTAGAGTTTATGAAAGGAATGGAATATCAATGTTTCTTCAAGATATTAAGCCTCTTAGAAGAACAATTGGTGAGAAAGACTGAAAGTTTATTTCAAGAGGTGTACAAAGTAAAATTACAATGTTCTAAATGTACATTTTTCATGTCTTTTTTAGAAGTATGATAACTTATTCTCACATCCTCACTTGAGTTCATCTCCATATAGACCTACTGGAAAACCTGACAACAAAAACACTTTATGTTATCATGCATGAATTCATAAAAAGTTTTATGGATTTATTTTTAATTTATGAAACTATAGATATATAGTTTTATTTGGATGTTTATTTCAAAAATAATGATCAGTTTTTAAAAATTTAGGTTGATCTATTTAATCTACCATTATGGAGTTGAGGTAAAGGTTGAATAGGAGGAATGGGAAGGGGTTATAGTTTTGATGAGAGTAGATTCATCTTTTATATAAATCTTAATAGAGATGTCATTTTTTAATATTAATTTATAAATTTTGTTTTAAGTTATAATTATTTAATAGGTGCAATAAATAAATAACCATTTCCTTTTAATTAAAAGACTTATGATAAAGAAAAGGTGGTGAATTTTTATCGATTAAATAAATAGGTTTAAATAATGTTGAATAAATTTACCAAAGACAAAGAGAAGATACTTTACAAAACTTATGAGAAGGATATCTAAGTGATTTAAAACTTTCAAGAAAATATATGGAATTATTTAATTTAAACATTTAGTGCATGGCCAAGGAAAGATAAACATTTTATATTTTAATGAAACTTTTAAATTTTAAAAGTAAAAATATATGACCTGACCATCTACTCTATAGGATTTAAAAAAAAAAAAAGTTTAATCCCTATCATTATACCATAAAATCCTCGTCATTATCATGTCATTCCCATACTATCATTATGCTGACTAAGTACACATTTAGTGATTGTAAAATATATGTTAGATTTAATTTTAACCATGTCATATTATGGTTTATGTTCAAATGTATAAATAATCTGTGAGAATGTTGGAAAGTGATAGGAGCAGAAAAAATAAGATCACACATATATAGATCGTCATATATATGCTTATTAAAAAATTATATTTTGATATACAATTCTAAAGGGTGTCTGCCAAAGAAAGCTATTTTTCTATTAATGGAATGTGGAAAAGACAAAGAAATTGACATCCCAAAGAAATTATCTTTATAATGGTTGAGGCTATTATGGATATTAGAGAAGGAGAAGAGTTACTTCTTTATTATAGTCATCCTACTCTAGCAAATTTAATACAATGTACAAAAGGCCTAAAATCGATTGTATTATAGTTCATCATATCATCAGTTATGATGTGAAATAAATGGATTTATTGACAAAATTTTGAGATATTTTTAATGAATATTTTAAAATGTATAATTTAATATTTTATTTAAAAGTTATTAAAAGAATTATATGTTTTTAGTTGAATGTATTAAAAATTTATTACAAGTATTTATTTGAAATATTATAAATTGATGATCACTTACTTTGTTAAAAATGCATTTATGTGGACATGAATTTCCCATTTATCATTATAATCATTTTATGCACACAAATAAAAATTAGTCTTCAAAATTGATATTTTAAAAATAAAATAAAAATAGATCTAGAAATCTATACCCAATGGTTAACACAATTACAACTAAAAGTTAATGATACATGAAGATGAAGGTAGTGTAGTACATGAATAAAAATTTAAATACAAACAAGATGGTGGTTTATATGATGTAATGAAGCATTTATTTTCTTATCATTTTGATGGTATTTATGATTTTGATCATATTAAAGAAGATGAGAACAATGAAAATGATAGTGTTAATATAATGAATGAATCTTGTGAGAATCTTAATAAACATCAATTTGATGGTGGTGACAAAGTGAATATAGAAGATGATTTCATTAATTATATTTAAATTATATACAAAAATTAAGATAAAATCCATTTATTAAATTAATGAAAATTATTAAAAAGATGGCGAATGCAATGTTAACATCAACTGATTTAAAGGTTAGATTTGGATGGTCAAATGTTAACATAATTAAAGGAAAAACAAATTTATCTTTGCTCAATAAAATTCATAATATAAATATTATTTTTAATAGATATATTAATTATTAAAATATTTAAATTTATTAAAAAATTAGTATACATGTTTAAGTTCTTAAATATTTTTTTTTAAGAAAACATAACAAATATCATATTACATTAGAATTTTATAATACAAATAAGATTCATGTGTAAATGATTGTATAAAATCTAATAAATATGCTATCATATCCTAAGTTTGAAGAATGTCATTTCAATAATATTGCCAACGGATGTAAAATTTTGATGGAGGTTTTGCATCCTTTCCCTTTAATTTCTAAATGAGAGGTTATTTGAATAAAATAAGTATTCATGGAGTAATAGTTATAAAAGTGACTTCTAAGATATAACACATTAAGCATAATTGGTCTGAAAAATTAAAGTACAATGCAATGAGTGTAAGGATAGGTTTTGTAATGGATGGGGTTATTTTAATTTGTCAATAATAAATTCAGTTTGGATTATTGTATTAATATATTATAACATTCATCATGACATATATTTCAGAAATAATATTTATTTTTATTATTATTAATTTTTAAAAATAATTAAATGAAAAACATGGATGTTTATCTTAAATTTTTTATATATAAATTAAAAATTTTGTGGAATGAGTTACATTTGTATGATGTTTGAAAACCACTTTACAACAAAGACTTAAACTTACATGGATTTCTGATTTAGATAATCCATAATTATTTAGAACTTTGAGTTTTGACTATAAAGAGAGAGTGTGTATGCCGAAGATGTGAAGAATATGCTCAATATATTCTCATCATTTGAGAATACACATTAATAAAGGTAAACGACTATTTTTAAGGATGGACAATGTATGTCGTAGTGCAAAACATGCAAAGTTCGATGGTCATATGGAAATTATAGAATTGCCAAAGCCAATATCTTTTAGAGATTGGTTGTAATGTTATAAGGATGTATTTGATGCATTGAATATTAAGTTACAATAAATTTGGTGGAGATAAAATTGGTAAAATGAATATGTATGTTAGACATACATAGATATAATTCATAATGGAATGAAAATATTGTTTATATTATATAGTTTTATGTATTGGAAGTATTTTCTAGTAGTGTTAAAATTTATTGAGGGTCAAAAATAACTAAAACATACATTTTTTGGGTAAGGATTAATTATTCACATTTATTGTCAATTTATCAAATAACATGATTTTACAATTTTCAAATTGTTAAGTTTTTACTGTCAACATCTAAAATCATGATAAATACAAAAAGTACAAAGACCAACTTATTCATTGAATCAATCATGAAATCAACTTCCATTTGAACTCCCAAATGAGATAATAATAGTGTACAAATGATAATATGATACATTAAGTTAAAAATCAATATTAAACTTACTACTTGTCAATAGTGGAGGTCATAATAATCATTTTCATAATACATCTAATGTACAATCTTAGTTGTTGAACTATATAATAAAAGTTACTTATATATAATAAACCATAACCACTGTTGTTCAGGGTAATAACATAAATAATGTCAAATTATAATGATACAAATAAGTAGAATATATATTTAATAAAAAAACTCTTTATATCTCCATAATAGTCATGAATATATCTCAAAAAGGTTTTCATCTAGTTATAGAGAGGGAGAGAATCATTTGGGCACTTTACGTCCAACCACAAACCAATGATATTTTGTACACCTCCTCATTGGCAGTGGCCATTCCACTCATGAGGAGGTAGATAATGACAATTTGGACATCAAGATCTCTTCTAAAACAATGTGTATTACTATCATTATCACATGTAGCAGTCATACAAAACATGGAATATATTATCTATCAAATATGACATCACACATTCACAAAAACTAGGTAATATAGTAGATAAACAATGTATACAACTATAACATTACTTTTGATAAATCTTTTATTATAGTTTCAAACTTCAAATTAAGGTGGGTCTTAGTAAACTATGATCATACTCTATGATATAATGCATAAAAATCACTATCCTTCATGATAACTGATGATGGCATATCTAGAGGCATCCTATTATTCACTCATCATATTTTAGAATTAGGGATAATTATGTTGAACACAACCCAAAGCACAACATCTAAAAAAAAAAAAGTGACATATGAAATCCTAGAATATACTAAGTGATTATAATTTGGACACAATATCATAGATTTAAAGAACATAAAAGCAGTAAATACATCACCTTATAAATATGTTCATATAAAAGGCATCTATACAATTCTATACACATTGATATACTATATATCTACTTTGTTCTATTTATTTTAATACATTTATAGTCAATAATAATGATCTACCTTAAAATTCATTCATTAAACATACAAAACCTTATTTAAATGATCAAAGAGGACTAATTGACTATATTTCAGTCATGTTTAAACTACAATAAGATTTGATTAAATATTCATATCCAAGTAATTCATTCAATATTTTCCCCTCTAAGTATCCAAAAGTTATTTGTTATGTCCTATATGACATATTTTCTCACATTATTAAGAGAGTATAATCTTTAATTTAATTTAAAGGTTTATGATCTTAAATATTTATCAACAAATAAACCAAATTAAGTTTTATAATGCATTCTTTATTTTTTGTTTTCGTGAATACTATCATTTATAAACATATAGCCAAATCAAAAATTTTCGTTCTCATTTATATTATGGATGCAAACATATAGACATAGATTAATATCCCACATATGTATATTAACATCAATATCCATTAAAAATTAACATTTCCACCCTTCAATGATGTTACAACTCCTATCAATAATCTAGTTACTTATGATGATTTTAAAATTCAATAAAATGTTTACAATATACTTTACAGATTCCTCAACATAATCATACCTAAAAAAGGTTCAATATAATAAAATCTACCTTTATGTATTTAACAAATGTAAATAATTGTTAACAGATACTATGACAACAAATATCCTCTTAGTAACATTTTGGGATGTTCCATAAATCTTAAACTACAACTATGCATAAAACCATGTCTTTACCTTGGATTTAGACCATATTTTGATCCACATAATGATTTAAAAAAAACCCAGTTTATATTATAATTGTTTGCCTTTACCCATCACTAAGAATATCATTTATGAATATAATAGACATAATTTATAGTAGTTTTTTAACATAAATAATTTTCAATAATATACTTTTATAAACTTTTAGATAAAAATTCAACTACAACTGAGTGAAAAAATGTGAATTCACTATATTCAATGGTTCATGTGAATTTTCCTCATGGTATTTTTGGTGATAGCATGCTCTCACCCACAAGTCTATTGGGAAATGTTTTTCACTAAAAAAATCCCTCTATGAGCTAGTAAACCAATCAAATACTAAATACATTAGACATGGTTTGATTTTAAATTGAAAGCCACAATCATCCAAAACTCTAATGCATGAAATAAGAAATTCTAATATCAAAACCCATATCCCATAAGGACATAAAGTTAAATAATAAAGGGTTTATTTTTCCATTTCAAAAATAACAAAATACAGGAAAAAGATCCAACTAAAACCTGCTATAAGAGGGAAAACCCACATAAATAAATCCATTATTTTTTAAAAAATGACTATTACTTAGTTGAATTTCAGATAGTGATAGTTAGTTTTCCTCTCGTCTTGCCTCACCTAAAAACTACTCCTCTTCGTTATTATTTACCTCTACTATCAACCCACACCTTTCTTATTTTGTTACTTGTTCTTTTGTTGTTCCATCTAAATTTTACATGCCATGATTTTTATAGAATATCTTCTGCTTAAAGAGGTAATGACTAGAAGTGAATGAATGGATTACTCACTAGTAGAGTTTACTCCTAGTCCTCAACTAAAAACCATTATCATGGCATGCATGGGTTTTAAGCCAAAAAGCACCACACACACCTTTTCACAACTATGATACAAAGGAAGTAAAAAATACCATAAAATTATCCACAAAACACATGTTTTGTCAACATGTACAAGAAACCCTAATGATGACGTTATTTGACCAATTTTAAAACAAATGTTAATAAACCATTTCACAAGATGCTTTTAAAATTCTAATTCCATTCAAATTTTGGTTTTTTTCCCAAGTACATCAAGTTAGGCAATACATAAAAAATAATTAATTGTGGCTAAATTCCCCTAATGGGTCTAATGTCCCATACATAAAACTTGTCATTCTCCCTTTTCAATTGCTTATATGAAAACATAGTCAAATACTGATTCAATTTTGACCAAGACAAAAATATTAAAATAAGGTCATTCACATAAGAAAAATTATGAATCTAAGATAAAATTAAGGTATATATTTTCCAAACTAAAATAATACCAAAAAATTACAAAAAGATTGACGATTGTCACCATGCCTAAATTAGACATTAAATAGTCCATTATTTAAGAAATATTTAGTGACGGCATAATACTTAACAAGCATAAAATAGTTCATGGAAAATTAAAATCCAAAAATAATAAATAATAAGAGGAATCATACAACTGAGCAAGCCAACACAACTTTAATTTTATAAAAACATTGACTATATAAAGTGAAAATAGACATCATGATGATTACGATAATTAGGAAATCAAGTGCATGTGTGTGATTGCTCTAGTATTTTTATCTTTCAACCCATAAATATCAAAATCTTATAACATCTACCCTATGATTTTCTCCCTCTATAGTACTTAGTGTGGAAAAATAGATCTTGCATCCACCTCGAGAAAGTATCCAATAGTTAGTACCATATTATTAATAAGAATACAAGAAACAATAACCATAAATGATGTGATTGCCACTATATCATCCATATCAGAATGTATTAAAATAAATCATGGTCATATGTAGTTGGACAAAATAATTATACCAAAAATAAATATGTAAACATGAAAAAATAATAATTTACTAAACAACATATATTTGATGTCACAAATTAGCAACTTAACCAAATCAATAGTATTAATATTTATTTTTTTAAATGTATTTTTGCTAAGGAATGGTTGGGATGTAACAATTAGGACATCTTATTGACTTGATGAAATTATTAATTTTTTTTATTATATCGATTTGGATGCATATTACAAAAAAAGATAAACATAGATTAAAATCATAGACATACCTAAAATTTTAAAAATTAATAACAATATAGAGCCCAAGAATAGTGGAACATATGCAAATGTACCATATATTCTAAGTAAAACCCATGCGGAAAAACACACCAAGGTTATGCATGAAATACATCCACCTTAATACTATGGGCCATCCTTCAAAAGGGATTTCATTACTCACAAAACTATTTCATGGTTGAAAACACATGACTAGAGAAAAAGTTTAAAGGCATGTTGATAGAAATTTTAGGTGGTTTTAATCTCTCTCTCTCTCTGTGTGTGTGTGTGTTCCTTTTACTAATTTTTTTGGATATAAAAACATATATTTCCTCCTAGTTTAATTTCAAATGATGTGATTCCACATGATCTCATAAAATCTATTTTATGACTCCAAAATTTCCTAAGATGGTTGTTGATAAAGTAGATATACATCTCTCAGATAGAAGAGATTATAATGAGATTTATTTTATTTTTAAAAGGGTACTAAAAATTTCATTTTTTAACTCCAAGGTTCATCTACTAGTCCACTTAGTAGATTATTTTTAAATTAATTATTTTTTCCAACAATCGATGAATGATTTAGCTTGAGATTGTTTAAAGTTATCTTTTTTTAATTTAATAATGAAATTGAACAAAAAATAAACTATTAAAAACTAGTTTAGATATACAGAAAAGTAGATCTAAATATGAAATATAATAATCTAAATAATTGTAAATGAGTTATAAATATTATATTAAAAACTAATTATAAAAACCTAGTTGGATCCAAGTTATTGATAATATTCAAAGCAAAATATTGATAAACAAAATGGCTTGAAATATGTGTGAACTATGTCAAAGACAAAAAAAAAATCAAATTGTGTTAGGACAATGCTACACTATGAGGATAAGGGTGCACTATGACCTTGCTTGTTAATTGCAGCTATGTCATAGTTGATTGTATTTTTATTTTATTTTTTTGATTTGGGTGCTCGTGCTTGTCTGTGAGGGAATGTTGGGTGACTGTGTGTGACAATTTACTACATGGAAGAACTAAAAAATATAAATCCTAGTTCTTGAAAACTAAAAATAGAATACATAAAATACAAAAGGGGAATTTGGTAAGGGGAATAACCAATTTATCATAATAAATCCCCATGTAATTTTAGTGCTACCTACATATCCCAAAAATGCCTTAGGTTGATGTAATTCCCCCTCCTAGGGTGAGTGTGTGCATATTGATCTTTGTTATAGGAATGAAACTAGATAGATTAAGTTGAATGTTTAATAATGAGTGCCCTTCACCTAAAATAAAATGCCTACAGACTTGGCATATAACTATTAGAATGAAACAAGATTGAAATTATAAAGGATGATTTTCTTTTGCTCAATGTGTAGTAGAATTTCCATGTGATTTATAGATGTATTTTAAATGACTATAATGTGCTTATGTAGAGATTTTTTTTTAAAATATTTATATTAACGAGTCTTTCTAAAAGTGGGGGAGGGGTATAATAAAATATCTCTAATTCAAAAAGTTATCATTGGAGCAATGGGGACAAGGTTTCATGAGTAGAGAAGGCCACATTGTATACCTTTCTTTCTAGTGCAGTCTCATTCTATAAGGATAGGTAATGATATGATCAAGCTAATGGTAGTCTATAATTAGATTAGGAAAGTCTTAGAAGTGATGTTTTGAGTAGTTTCAAGATCATTTGTAGGATAGTGAATGCTCACATAAAGATTACAAGTTAAGGGAATGAGGAATAAGCCAAGTAGGGGTAAGGATGCCAATATTAGACATTTTCAGCACTTACTAATTAAATTTTAGTGTCTATAGAGAGGTACATGAATAAAACTATGGGGTTTCTTAACTTTTTAACCTTTATTAGA
>JARHVA010004551.1:702500-752500 GCA_037957365.1 Torreya grandis
ATGGAATAAATGTAATCAAAGGTGGGGTCATGTTTACAATAAGAGATTAAATAAAAGAAAATAAAACTAAACTAGCATATGTAATAGAAGTAGGAGATGAAACTAGAGGACTAACTATTGAAATAATAGAGGATTTATAAAAAGAGGTTGAATATGGATATCTCATTACCTAAGTCACCTATGTTAGCTTGGGTGATTATGATGAAAATTGAAGAGAAAAACCCTACAATAATTTTATCTTTATATTAGGATTTATCCTTGGTTTCTCATTAATAGGTAATTATACATTAGGTCTCTCTTCCACTCCCTTTTTAGATTGTGACATAAAAAATTGTTATTTTAATAGACTTAGAAATATTATTATTTATATCACTTACTCATCATTCTCATGATTCAAATTATAATTATCATCAAGGTGATGGTTATGATTAAGTACCAAATTAATATTTTAATTCAATATATACACATGTTTATCATATTTCTCCTACGATCCCATTTCTTCAAATCATGATCATTGATATCAAATTAAGCTCAATTTGTAGACAAAGATTTAGTTAAGGGCCAATTATTGTGATAAGTTCTCCCTATTTTAAGATGTATATTGGGATATGGATTTTGTTGTTTTATTTTATAATTACCTTAAACTCCTTCAAAAAATTAAAAAAGAAATCTCTTTCTATACCAATTTTTCTAGCATATTATAGGGTAGTTTGAGGAAATCCACTAGAATAACCTAATTTCTGCTCATGGTCATACTATAGTAATACAAATATACACATATATATCCATGATTGAGTCCCTCATTTATTCAAAGAGTCTAGGTACCATTGCCTCATTAATGGTCATATAGACTAAAGGATAAAAGAAGTTAATATGATAATTATTTAAAAAATACTTGTGCTAATACAACTTTGAATATTTTAAATGGATTGGATAATAAGAGGAAGGTGACTATTTCGAGAAATCTGAATGTGAAAAGTTTAATGTAGAAAGCCACACATCAACCAAGTAAGACATTGTATATATAATATGTCATTGTTTTTCCTATTATATATTATTTTTTATCACAATAAATGATATCACCTAAGGTAATTTATTATTCATCATCAATAATAATTTAAATAAAATAGACCCATAGATTATTCACATGCATGATATCAAATTCCTCATATAATATGTTCATGAGAAGCATCCCTACTCTAAATCCTACTCATAATATTTTAATGGGATAGGTTTATATGTCTACCCTATTGATATTATTTTCATAATATTATACCTAATCCCTAAATAATTCCATGAGGTCATGGGTATCAATCCATTCTTGGAATACTGCTTAGTTGAATAAGATTATAGGGTCTAGTAAATTTTATATCTTTTCAAAGGTTACCCTAGCTATTGATGTTATTTTATTCTTATAATTGATTAAATAAATAATATTATCTTTGTAAGCAGGGATAATGATCTATCTAGGTTCATTCTAAGCTCCTATTAAGTCGAATGCATAAGTAGAATGATTAAATGAACCAAAGAGGTGCACACCATAATGTAGATGAAAGAAATTAAAACTAGTATGCATTAATATTTCACAAGACAAAATAGCAGCCAAAATACCAATATTCCATTAACTAAAAAAAAACACCAAGTGAGATGTACATATAAGAGAGTGTTGAGTAACTCATCCACAAAAGGTGGTGAAATAGACACTCAGAACTGAATACGAACACCTTTAAAAAAAGTGGTTGATAGAGTCAAGAATAGAGGAGTAACTCCCATACCCAAAATAACTAGTCATATGAGTTACTTCCTAGTTATTTGGTCAAACCATACACCTAAACAAGCTTCTCTAAGAAAGTATGAAAACTCAAAGTGAGGGGGAAAATCCCATGATAAATATATATGGGGAAAATAAATAACCCCTATTGTAACACCCTTTATAAGCATAACTTAGGTCGGTAGTGTATAAAAATGGGTCATAAAAAATATGTTTGATGAGGCACCCATGTACAAAGCAATCTTGAATAACATAGACAAAAGGATAAAATTTATAGGGAAAAAAATACCACCCTAAGAGAGATAAACAGGATGTTAGAAATCCCACCAAATGATGATGTTGCAGTATCTCAAACCTTAAGGAGATCCTGTAAGGGAAGATGATTGCTCTTTGTGAAAGGTTTGGTGAAGATGTATGATATTTTCTATATTATTTGGAAATATCTCAAATCAATGATGTACCTATGAATGATATATATATTAAATTGAATGTGTGTCTATATGTGTTTATTCCACCAATGCTATATCAGGTTCCTCCAAATCTGAATAGTGCTTTGGTAATCACTGTAGATGATGGTAGGTCATATCAACTTGATACCAAACTCTATGAGAATCCCTTGAAGGTAGATGGCCCTAATGGTAATATTAATAGACCCATGCACTATAACTTAATAGATAATAAATAAATAACATTATACTTCTTGTTTGACTAACCAATTAAACTTGAACTAATAGATAAAATGTAACATAAATTAGACTTACAATTATAAATATTGTTAGCTCAATCTTAAATATTGTTCGCTCAATCTAAGTATAGCCAATCAAATCAATGTGAAGGATATCTCTAAGGTGAATCCTAAATCAATGTGTTCACTGAATTTAGTGTAAGATCATCTTAGCTACTTTCCATTGTAGCTCATGGGGTTCCTACATGAATATAGAGATAAGGCCCACTACATATGATATATCAGGTCTAGGATATAAGTATTTCCATAAGATATCGATAAAACATAGCATCAACCAAAGGTGAAATAAAATCTACCTCAAATTTTAAAGCTAGATAGAAAGGAAGTCAAAGTTAGCTTATAATCAACCATGTGAAACTAAGTAGGTAGATCAAGAGCATATTTAGGTTGTGAAAGACTGATCCCTAGGTCGGGCTGAGAAATATGAATCCTAAAGAAGTAATGTGACAATTTTAAATATGTTATCAAAAATATGTATTAAATATATTCTTTCACCACTATAATGGATGAGGATGAGCTCCTAGTGATCAAAAGATCATCAACATAATGAACCATAATCAAAATTGAATCATCCTATCATAAAAGATAGATGTTCAAATCTTAATGTCACCAAATGGACCCTGCATAAAGAAAAAAGGAATTAATCTTGGCATACCAATCCTAAGTGGCCTATTTGAGGCCACAGATGGATTTTTGAATTTAAAAAAGATGTATGGATCCTCAAAAAATCTTGGTGGATGCTCCATATAAATCACCTCCTCAAGGTCAGTGTGAACAATATAATTCCTCACATTGATATGATAAACATCCAAATGATTGGTTATAAAAATATGAAGTGTGAGTTTGATAGAATTCATTTTTGTGACAAATGAAAAGGTTTTTGTGTAGTTGATGCCATGAACCTATGAGAAACATTTTGTGACCAATCATGATTTCAACTTGTTAATGGACCCATCTAATTCTTACTTGGTCTAATATATCCATCTTCATCAAACCATCTTTCATCCCTTAGGAAGAAGTGTAAAATCCCAAGTATGATTCCTAATTAAGGTGTTATATGCCTCATTAATGGTATAATCTCACTCAAGAATACAAGATGCCTTTCAAAAAGTATAAAAATTTGAGGCAAAGTCATAGAAAGCATGTGTCCCACTCTAAAAATTTAAATATGTCCATCTAGCATATGAAGGATCCCCAACCCATGTACATACACTCTATAGTGTATGCCTAGTTGAAATAGGACTAGAAGTGGATCAGCTAGGTACAAAATCATCATCCTCTATAGTGTGGCCAGATGTTGATGGAGATGAATCCCCATTACTACACTTTCTATCAGAACTAGAAGAAGTTTCCTCAACCTTTAGACCTCTAAATATGCTCAAGCTGATCTAAATCAAATCCAAGTGAGTCTAGTGAAGTGGGAAAAGTGTCAAGTGTTGATTCTATGGGAATATCTTGAATGTTAACACTTATCTACATGAAAAACTCATGTCTGGTTAGATGAAGAAGTTGGTAGCCTTCGACACCATCTAAATAAGCTACAAAAATGCAAGGCTTACTTTAAGGTTCTATAACCTTACATTTATTCTTTAGTATGCATTCCATAACATAAGATATAAGAACCCTAAATTTCTCAACTAAAAATCCCCATTGTACTAAAATTCAAAGGGATTCATACATTTTAATGTTTTTTTAGGAACCCTATTCTTAATGTAGTAGGCACAATTAATGACTTCAACTCAATATTAAGGTGCTAATGACTTAGAGTGAATAATACAATTCTCCATCACTTTCAAGGACCTATTCTAAAATTTAAAAAATTTATTTTATTGAGTACTATAAGGAACTATATGATGTAAATAAACACCTTCTAGTATATAAAATCAATCAAATCTATTATTGGCATACTCACCCCCATGATCATTTATAACAACCTGGATGAATTTATGTTATTATTTCTATACAATTACTTAGAGTCTCAAAACTTGTTAAAAAATTCAATTTTTTTAATTGAAGTAAACCCATGTGTACCTCAAGAAATCATCAATAAATGTAAGGACACACATAGCCCTTGTGAATTATAGGCTAGGAAAAGGCCCAGATACATCACCGTGTACTAATTTTAATGCATATGAATCCCTCCAAGCTTTTCTTTTGTCAAATTTCTCTTTGGGTTTCTTCCTAAGGGTACAACCCTCACAAAAACCCTTAGAGAAATGGAGTCTAGGTATGTTTATGACAATGTAATTTTTTATTAGTTGATCTAGGTATTGGTAGTTTAGGTGGACAAAATGATCATGGTATAATTTTCTAACACCATATAAATGAGTTATAAATGTAGTTAAAGAAAAATCAAGTGTAAAATGTGAGAAGGCATATAGACTGGCTTGTTGATCTACCCTACCCACTACCACTATAGAATCATTATGACACTCTTTGATTATGATTGAATCTATTGGAATCTCTACCCTAATTCCCTTACTGATGTGAGTTATTTGGTACACTAATAGGATATTAGTTGAAATTTATGAAACACATAGAACATTTTTTATTGTTCATCCATACATTTCAAAAGACCCTCTCCCTATAACTTCTATTGAATTTTCATAAAAAAGTGATAAAATACATGATACAAGGCTCTAAGGAAGAAAAATCAACTTGTGAAGAGCCCATGTGGTGGGAAGCACCCATGTTAATAACCCATGAAGAGTTTGGAGTTACAACTTCTACAAGAGCCTTTCTGTTTTATTTTTATTTTTTGTTTCCTTTTTCCTTAGAAGAATCTTGTGTTGATGAATTCTGCATGATATACTCATGAAAACCTATGTTTTTGTTTTATATAAAATGATTTAAGAAATCAATTTGTTTCTTCATGCACTTATGTTCAACATGCACATTTTTATTATAATAAACATAGTTAACCTTCTTTTTCTTAGGTTTGTCATTGGAAGAGGAGGATTCGATGGTTTTTTAGGCAAATGTTGATTCTTTTGTCTTCTTCTCTTGATCCTTATTATTTTTATTATTTTATTTATTGAATACTTATGTTTCCCATTCCCATAAATTAGGGCTAAAGGTTTTTATAACTTCAATGTCGCCACATGTATTAATTTTTCTTTCTCCTGAGTCAAGTCGATAACAAAGTCATCTAATGAAGGAATCTTCCATAGAGTGCCTAAAGAATTATTAATGGAATGTAAGGTATAGACAAATATAAATTAATATATACATAGTTTTTATAATATAGAAGGGATAGGTTGATCATCTTTCTTTTCTATCCCACACTATTTCAACTACAATCTCAAGTAAACTTAGTGAGTAAATCCTAAAGGGTTTCAAAACTATTAGGACTCTAAAAAATGAGTTTAATCTATATTTCATGTTGTATCAATACATATATCTTCCGAAAGAGATTTTATAAGGTATCATAGACTTCATTGTGAGTTTTAGTAGACTCTACATGAAAGAGAAGATCATGTGAAACTGAAAGACGTACAAACCCATAGGCTTCATAACAATGACTGTACCACTTAAATTTTTATACTTATATATTAGATTTAGTCTCTATTCCTATTGTAATATGATGTAAAACTTCACTCCTTAATATAATTTGTATTTTTATTTTCCATTCATAATAGTTAATATCATGAGAGGATTAATTCAACTTGTATCAATAATGCAAAAATGAAGTTATAGTAGTGGTTATTGAAGTTATTATTTGTTGCATAAATAGAAGTGCTAAAAAATGGTAAGTGACTCATAAACATAGTAGACCCCCCTCGAACTATCAAATGGCGAACCCACCGCCCCTCGTCTCCTCCACCTCACCCCTCAGAATGTTACAAATAATACACAATCAATAGATGACGAGCACAATCGAGAATGCATCTTAAATAATCAGTGTAAGTATCAGAAAAGATAAAAATTACAAATGAAAGGGAAATTGGGATTATCCTAGAGTGTGAACAAGAAAGGTAATTATAATATGAGAAAAAGAGATAAATTAAATGTTTGAATGTGAGGTGGTATGGCCATCTACCAAACAAGACCTTGCCCTCTAGTCTTTGTCTAGAAAAATTATGAAGAGTTTGAAAAAATATATATTATCATCTTTTAAATAAAACTCACAATATAATTTTGTATTAAGAAAATAATAAAAAATAATCTCATCCCTTTTTAAAAATACCCATAATATTATATTATTTTCCCAAAAAAAAATACTTAATAATAATATCCACCTTAGAATTTAAACAAAACACCCACCCAAAGATTTATCATGAATTGTGCACAATGTTGGGGGACAAATAGGGGCCTACTCATGGACATGATTTTCCTGAAATTTTACAAATATGAGGTTATGTAGATAATTTGAGATATCTACTTGAAGATAGTGTAAGAACATGAAATGTATCATTTTGAGTCTACTTTCCAAAACAATATTTTAAAAAAAAAAATCGTTAAGTATACCTAGGTAAAACATATAAAATTTGAAGAGGAACTCTTATTTTAAAATAAAATAGAGTAGATAGATGGTTGTTTAATGTACAAATTTTTGAGCAACTTTTAATATTATTTGAAACCCTTTGGTGAACATTTAGATAAGATCTTAAAGTTTGTGACCTATATGTTTAATATTTTTTAAATAATTATTTTTTAATGATTTTTTAAATTAAATAGTTCCTAAAAAGTGACAAAAAATGGATAGTTGTTCATGTGAGTCACCTAACTACTTCAATAAAACAAAACTCAATTTTTTTTAAAATTTATGTAGAATTGGGCCTAATTTGTGACCATATAACTTATTTTGAACTTGGATAAATGAAAAACAACTTACATGAACATGTATAGGCATGTATTTTGTAACATGTAGTGGCTTAAAAATGATATTGTTAGAAATCAACATAGTTTGAAACCTTAAATTAGTCCAAAAATAATAAAAAAACATATTTTTGTAAAGAGGAGAGCATGGTCTTCATGATGGTATTAAGTTTTTGAATTTTACCATTGAAATTCCTATAGTGCATTTGGTGATTTAAGTTCAATTTTTTCTTTTTATCAATATTCTCAGACTCAGCTATATATTGATAGGTCCAAGTCTTTGGCTCAAGAATCCAAGCCATTCCCTATCCAAAAGGCTTAGTGTTTGAATTGAAATTCAAATATCACAATCACATTAATAACATGATTACATTATATCTTCATAACACGCAAAAATGCAAATTTTCTCTTGATCTCAAATTTAATATATGTTCTTATATATTCTTGAGCTCCCTAATAGTGGTATTATTTCATGTGATATAGGAAAGGTCCTTAACCTTGAATAATGAATTAAGGTGAAATTATATCACATTAGACTTCAAAAATTTTATGGGCATTTTAATATGTTAAATTTACTACTTATAATTACTTAGTTTTAAGGTATAAATCATTATACAATTTATAATATAAATTATTTTTTCACAAGATGTCATAAAATACATTTTTATACCTATGGACAAAGCTTAGACTTTTGAGTACAAATATAACTATGCATCTAAAGTAAATTGATGTTATTTTGAGGCCCTTCAACCTAATTGCACAATTATAAAATATGATATGGGTATTTATAGGCTCCAATTTCATATCTCAATTATAGGAAAGAAACATTATTTATTTATTTATTCATGTTTTACATATATAGAATGAGGTTTAGAGCCCAATAAACATGAATGTCATCACCTAATGAATGTAAATGTCAACTAATTAAATTATAGAGGTAATTAGGGTCAAAATGAACCACATGAACCTATCTTAAATCATATATGATGTGATTTTGAGTGAGATTAACCCTAATGTCATGTCATATATGATTAACCAAAGTGCCAATTCATCTAATTTAGGAGGTATTTGTCACTAATTTAAACCCCTTCAAGAGCAAGATATGATTTGTGGAAAAATTAAGTTAAATTATATTATGAATTGATCTAATTAGTCAATTTATGAAATTAGGGGAGTGATTTGGGTTAATTTTAGCCCCTAAACCAAATTTATGGCTTAATTCATTGTTTAATGTATGCAACATGTATGACTTAATGGACCCTACTTTTATCGAAAATGCAAACATGATGGAAATTGTCACAAATAGGTGAACAAGTAGCTCAAAATTTCTTCAATTACCTTAGTGATTGGACCCTATATTTGATATTTTAAACCATCAACTCTATACCATTTACGTTAAACCCTAAACCTTGAACACTTTACCATTTACCTTAAAACCTAAGCCATAAATATGAAACCCCAAACCATTTAAATTATAGATCCTAAACCCCAAACCAAATAATTTATCCCCAATTAACATCCTTTATATAGTAAGAAGTATATTTACAATGATTAACTCAGTCAAAATTACATCACATCATTGATTTAATTGGCTCAATCCATGATGATGAAGGGGCTAATTGAGCCAAAAATTACATTCTTTACTCACATATCTAGGTTCAAGGAGCTCAAATTTACCCTGACTGCCTTCATGATTATACTTTATATACCATAAAACGTATACCCTAAGCCCTAATCCCTAAAATCTAAACCATAAATATAAAATATTAAAACCTTAAACCAATCATTTTAGCCCAAATTAACATCATTTAGACTAAGATTTAAGTTCACATGGCTCAATTTGGCCTAAATCACATGACTGATTTCCCTATTTGACTAATTCACTCAATCTACATGATGACATGGAGTACAATGACAATGCAAAAAACATTCATTAGTCATAAATAGGTTCAAGTGATTCAAATTATTTTAAATTATCTTTGTAATTAGACCTTGTGAAGCCTAAAAACTAAACCCTATAGGTCTTAAACCCTAAGTCCTAAACCATAAACCCTATACCCTATATTTTAAACCTTAAACCAATTAGTTTAACACTACTTAACCTCAATTAGAGTAATAATTGGCTATATACATTACTTAATTTGGACCAAATAACATTACTCATTATCCTAATTGACTAATTAGCTCAATCTATGATGATGTGGGGGATAATTGAGCCCAAAAACATAGTGGACCCTATATAGAGCCTAAACCATATATACATTAAACCCTAAGCGTTAAACCATAAACACTAAACTCTATACCATAAATTGTAAACCTTAAACTTTCCCTCTTTACCAATTGATTTAGCCCCAATTAACATCCTTTGTAGTAATTATTAGGTTCACATAGCATAGATCAATTAGACCTTATATACACCCTACAACCTAAACCCTATGCCCAAATCCATAAACTCTAAAATAGAAATTGTAATCCATATGCCCTAATTCTGTAATTACCTAATCCCTAATTCCCCAATGCCCTAATCCCTAATTCCTAATCCATAACTAAGGTCAAAATGAGTCACATTAACCTAGTTTAAATCATAAATGATGTCTTTTGGAGTGAAATCAACGCTAATGTCATGCCATATATAATTAACTTTAAATTTAATTGATTTAATTGAGAAGGCATTTTAGACCAATTTGAACCCTTTCAAGAACAAGACATGATTTAGGGAAAAATTAAGTTTGATTATATCATTAATTGATCCAATTAGCCAATTTTTGAAATTAGGGGCATGATTTGGGAAAAATTAGGACCTTAAGCCAAATTTATGGCTTAATCGATTGTATGATATATGCAACATGTATGGATTAACTGAGAATAATTTTATCATAAATGTAAACATGAAGGAATTTATCACAAATAGGTGAACAAATAACTTGAATTTTATTCAATTACCTTAGGTATTGGACCCTATTTTCTATACCTTAAACCCTAAGTCATGTACCATTAACCTTAAACCCTAAAACATAAGCCCTAAACTCTAACCTCTTTACATTATAGACCTTACACTTGAAACTAATCATTTTATCCATAACTAACATCCTTTATAGTAAGAATTAGGTTCATAGGGATCAACTTGGTTATAATGACATCACTCATTACCATAAATGACTTAATTGGCTCAATATATGATGATGTGGGGGATACTTGAGCCAAAAATCACATTCTTTACTCATAGATCTAGGTTCAAGGAGATCAAATTTTCCTTAATTACTTTCATGATTTTACCTTATATACCCCAAAACCTATACCCTATTTCATAATCCCTGAAGTTCCTAATCACTTACTCTAAACCATAAATATAAACTCTTTAAACACTGACCCAATCATTTTATACCAAATTAACATCATTTATACTAATAAATAAGTTCACAAGGCTCAATTTGGCCTAAATCACATGAACGACTTCCCCATTTGATTAATTCAATTAATTTGTATGATTGCAGCCTAAAAACACTTTATATAGTACCAAATAGGTCTAGGTGATTCAAATTATCCTTAATTATCTTTTTGATTGGACCCTATTTACCCTAAACCATAAACCTTATAGATCTTCAACCCTAAACCATAAACCACAAACCCTACACCCTATATTTTAAACCTTAAATGAATTAGTTTATCCCTAATTAACATTATTTAGAGTATATTTAGGTATATGCATTACTTATTTGGCCCAAATCACATTACTCATTATCCCAATTGACTAATTATATCAATATGTGATGATGTGGGGGATAATTGAGCCCAAAAACATAGTGGACCCTATCTACACCCTAAACCATATATACATTAAGCCCTAATCAATAAAATGTAAAACCTAATCACTATATCCAAAATTGTAAACCATAAACTTCCCCTATTTACCAATTGATTTATCTCCAATTAACATCCTTTGTATTATGAATTAGGTTCGCATGGCATGGAGTGATTAAACCTTATATACATCCTTCAGCCTAAACTTTATGCCCTAATCCCTAATCCCTAAACCCTAAAACATAAATTGGGAGCCCTATACCCTAATGATGGAATTATCTAATCCCTAAACCCTATGAATTAATGCCCTAATCCCTAATCCTTTATCAAAATTTAGAATAACATGATCACATTATTCAATA
The DNA here is from genome assembly GCA_037957365.1 of Torreya grandis. NCBI lineage: Eukaryota > Viridiplantae > Streptophyta > Pinopsida > Cupressales > Taxaceae > Torreya > Torreya grandis. The sequence continues at coordinate 713,998 of JARHVA010004551.1, forward strand.
ACATGATCATGTTATTCATAATAGAGACAAAACTCACTTCTTAATATCTATGTCTAACTCAAATTGAGTATTAAGAATAACACAATCACATTATTCTTAACATAGATAAAACTCACTTTTCAACATCTATTTTTATCCCAAAGTGATATTTTCCCCCCACAAACATTCTATACGTACTTCTACAAGACTTGTGGGACCCATGTACTTATTTTTACCCCACCATTTAAAAGTTATCAATTGTCCTTGATAGGTGAGAGATCAAATTAAAGTAAGAGGAAGATGTTGAATAACAAAACACTAGAGGAATTAGAAGAGTTTAGAGACAAACACAAGATATGAATGTAAAAACTTCATGGTAGACAAGGTACAAATGCTAAACTTGATAAACCAAATGACATAGATAAAGATCCAATTGATAATAATGAATTAAACAATCATGAAATTGACCATAATGAATTAAATAATGATGAAATTGACAACAATGAATTAGATAATGTTGGAAGTTTACATTCAAATTTCCATGTTTTTTGTTTTGTGGATGATGAGTCTATGCATGATGCTTCACCCTTGATGAAAGAATAAAATTTGATGGAAACAAATAACAACGAAATTAACAATCAATAAAATTTCATGGAAACATATAATGAGTAAATAAATAATGAATAGAATGTCATCCCACCTCTTAACAATGAAAGTAATAATGGTTTTTAAACACCCTTTCAACAAATTCCACCATTAACAACACCTCCAATAATTTTGAGTATAAAATACAAGTACTTAAGTGAACTCAGTGAAAATTTTTTAGAATCAATGCGTAACGAAATGTCTTATCACCATTTAAAAAGACTATCTCAATAAATTTGAGATAGTTTCTTTCATAATTTGGATTATGATAGTAAGAGATGTCAATTATTGTTTCATTGATAAAGTTGATTAAGATGAGACCTATAATGTACACATTAAGACTAAGAACATCTAACATGGATGGTGAAAATAATGAAAATGTTTAAAATCTATAGGATGATTATCATACTATAGGACTAATATCATGCACCTAAGATTGTTATTCTTCCCAATGCATACTTATAACTTGTGTAGTAAGTGGCCAGATAAGAAAAAATGAATGATTTAGAAACTAAGAGAAACACTTAATATAAATAGAAAACATTAATAAAAGTAACTTAAATACATGAAATACTTAATGAACCTCATACTAATGAGATTTGAGAATTCTCTGGTAGAGTTTCACAAAAGGACAAGGCTATAGCCAATGCTCTCAAATAACTTATTGATTAATTTTGGAATGAAAATACAAGAGTTACACCCACTATAGGAGTTGTGGTGAAAAGAAGAGTTGATTCTCATAATCGATAACTGCATCTAGAACATTTCTTGGATATGACTCCAACACATTTGTATTATATCTTTTTGGAAAAATATCCAAATTTTTTAATTTTTAAAATATATTTTGATATCACCAAACCTTTTTATGTATAAATAAAACACGCACGCACCATTTGTTGTAGGCAACATGCTGATTTTTCAATGCACTATGATGTTTTTTAAAAATTTTCATTATACTTTGCATACTAACAATATTTTGTAGAAATGTGGTATTTAATTTCCATGAAAATGAGCCAAGGAATTTATTCCAACTATTTTTTTTAAAATACAAAATGGACAATTATTATATAACAAATCATGTTTAGATTGAAATTGCAACATTTATGGTGGATTGCCAAAATAAAATAAAATGTATCCATGAGGAGAGTACAAGTGAAATTGGATAGTAATTAAGTGATTTAAGGAAATATAAATCAGTGACTTATAAAGTAAAAGATGGCAAAGAATCTAAAAGGTGTGAGCTTTTTACAAAAAAAGATACTTGTTTCCAATTTTTTTAGTAAAACTTAGGGGAAATTTTGTTATGAGTATGTAAGGCACACAAATAGGGATATATGGTCTGATGAACATTTCAAGATAAGAAAGAATACATTCCCACTTCATTTTATTGTTTCATTAGTTGAATTTAATAAAATTTATATATTTAAACCCTAAATATAAGTTAAATCCAAGTATTACAACTCATCATAAGTTTACATATTGATATGTATAACATTTATTCTTGCACCTAATAGTATAGATCATCAACAAAATTATTGTAGGGATTATCATTTCTATATCAGTGATGATCGATCCCATTATTTAGAGTATGTGCAAGGTTGTTTTTAGAAGTTCTATGAATAGTTGAGTCAGAGAAACATTACTTTCAATCAACAATACATTTGGTTAGACAATTTCACATTGTAATTCAAATATGTATGGATGTTTTATTGGTTGAGAATGATGCATGTTACCATTAGTGTATAACACATTTCTAGTTTCACCAAGGTTGGCCATGGAAGATGGGAACACAATGGTGATAGAGCATGTGTAAAAAGAGTTGTTTTAAGGGAGGAGTTCAAATTTAAAGAGGGTACTAATTTGACAGATGCAAAAAACATGGTTGAATGGTGTAATAAGAACATATGTCATGGTGCTCAACTAAATTATATTTTTATTAGACATTTATGGTTAATGGAGGAAGAAAAATTGGAAAAATAATAAGATTATATGACTCTAAAGGGTTTAAGTGAGATCCACTCATTTCATAGCTCAAATCCAAGTTTTTGGACTATTCATCTGAGACACTTGACATGTTTCTATTTTGCATGCATGGACTATATTTAGAATGAGTGTGATTCACGAGAGTGGGTAGATGTTTGGAGTTACAAACCTCTAATTTTAATCAACACATACTAGGTTACACAAGTATTGAAACTTATAGATATTAAATTGTCAGATGACTTTGACCATATATCTAATCTAATACAGCCAGGTATAATATTTTTCATTATGTACAATTTATTCTCATTGTATATATCCCTAGTGCCACTAAATATGGTTTTTTGTGATATGAGTAATGTTTTTTTAGTTATTTTAGATGAGGATAATGAAGAGGGCACATATTACTACTTGTGTTAGTGTGTGGAGAGAAATAAAAAATTTACATCCCTAGTTATAGATGGAAGAAACATTGACTCTCCCATTAGGTTAGTGGTAGTCACTAGAACTTAGTTTTGATGATATCCTATAAAAAATTTAGATAAATGGTTGTTTTAAGAGTTTGAAATGCAAAGGAAGATAATAAACTATTCAAACTTGATACTTGCAACAAATATACAATTACAAAAATATCATGATAGGTGACTAAACATAAAACTATGGAAATTTCAAGAGTGAGACCATGAAGTTATTCTTGATACTATCAAGGTTAGAATAGATCTTTGTGGTTCATTGGATTTGGATATGCATGCATTTTTACTTTTCAAACTTATATTTTATCAATTATACCAAAAGTTTTTTTATTTTATAGATAACACATGAATTCATATTTTAATTACTTAGTAACACTTTTTTTTAGGTTTGTGGTTCCAGATAATCTTCCATCTTCCTGTGGTTGCCATTGTCAGTAAATATTTTCATATTCTTGAAGATAAAAGAGTTTTTCTAAAACTAATTAGAATTTATCCTTGAAATGATGTTACCTTGAATGAAAGAAGGCATAAAAAGAACATCATAGCTATTTGAAGTGTTTGATGTGGTCAAATGCTTTCATATGTTGACTTATATTTAGGGATGGTGGTCTCCTTGACTCTATTTTTATCTTAACTCACCATGTCCTTGCCTTAAATTCTTAAATTATTATTTAACCAACTTGTTTTCAATTCTCATGAAGTAGTTTGATTATTACAGGGTAGTTTGAAATACTTTAAATAATTCTTTGACTCCATCAAATGACTATTTACTTCCTCAAGGCATAAGGGTATAATGCTTGAAATTACAAAAAGACTATTTATTAGGATATCATGGTATAAATATCTCTTCATTCAACATTTATTCCATCTTACTTGCATGTAACTAATTTTCAACTCTCAAGTTGCCACTCTCTCATTGCAATCACTAACATCTTCATGATATTGCATGATTTTCAATGTAGTATCCAAACTTATGTCCATACCTCCACCTTAGGAATGGAAAGTACATGTATGAGTATTTTTAAATTTTATTCTATCTCAAAATATAATTAAAACCTCAAATTAGAGACCTCTTTCCTTGGAGAGGCAAACTAACTCCTCTTGATTCTTGACCACACCAATTCACCTCATTAGTGTAGACAAGGTGGATAGTGTATACATCAATCTTATATTTATTCTTGACCTTAATTTGGTTTTCACTATCAATAAATAATTCTATATTCTTAAAGCTAATAGAAGATAACTTTTTAAGTACATAAGAAATCTATGTAGTCTCAATAGCATTTTCACATCATTGGAACTGTTAGTAGAGAAGCTAATAGTATTAAGAGATATATCTAGTCTCAATAAGTCTTTAATTGGGAAACATAAACCTATTGAGAGTCATTTGTGGTTTTTAGAGAGTTTCTATTGAAATTGTCAAATTTATTTTTTCAAATGTTCTTAGTGTAGATTCATGAGTAAATTCCACTTTATAAGGTTTTACTAAATTGTACATGATATTATAGGTTACTGTTAATGTTTAAAATGTAGGAAGATTAACCTAAAACTTATATAGGAATTTATTATTGCTTTTGTCCTAAATAGCTAATGTAATTATTACGACATATAAACTAGGTCAGTTTAGTAAGTTTAATTTGAATGAGTCAGAGAGAATATTAGCAATTTTTGTGAATTAAAATTTTTTGTTTGGACTATAATAAAGTTATAATACTCATTATTAATTATTTGGAACTTTAAAATAGAAATCAAAGAGATTATAAGGACAAAATATATCATTTTGAAGAGGTTAGAGCATATGTTATAGGTTTATCTCAATGGAGACAGACTGTGTAAATGTTTTCTTGTTGAACATAATAAATATTTATGAGTCTTATTTAATTTTTTCGATTATATTATCCTTTTATAATTGATTATAATACTTTCATATTGACTGTAATCTTAAATCTTAGTACTATTCATGAAACCCTCAATAATTTTGTATTTTTATGGTCACTATAATTTTTAGAGGCTTATTTAAAAATGAAAATTGTTATATGAAATAGATTAGAGTATTAGAATACTTTAATAGGTTTTATAAGACCAATGTAAATTTTTTATATCATATATAATATGAACGATCTCTATGTACTATCAATAATTACCTTTCATCTTGTAGAAATTCCAAGTAAATCCGAAACAAGAGTTCTATGAATAAAACACCTCTAATACTCAAATGATTGAAAAATAAGGTGTAAATTTTTTTTTATCAGAGAGGTATTTCATATTATAACTCATTCCAAGTATCATTGAGTTTCAAAGAGGTTTGAATTGTAGATACAGAAGACCATTTTTTTGTACACATGTAGAAGACCTTTTTTGAGAAAGTTGTACATAAGGTAAGATGAATTTTTGGTTGATTTGCGTTATAAGAACTTGGTTAAGGGTTTTAACATGTTATTACTGATAAAATAATCTATAAATATAATTTTTAAGAGATAAAAACTCTATTTTGATTAATTGACCTATTAGAGCAACAACTAGGTCTAGAGACCTTTAAACTAAACACAATAGAATTTGATAATGAGAGATCAATCTATTAGATACCTATATTTGGTTGATTTATTATATGTTTTGACACCTACATAAATAATTGAGTTTTACTAAGACCTATCAAAAGCTTCTTAAATAAGAATTATTCAAAGGAAGGATAGTAAATATGAGAGATTAGTGACTAGTTAAGAGTAGACCTAATGAGTAATTGATTAGTTTAAAATAAAATTATTTGAGAGTGGATTTGAATCGATTTGAGAAAAATAGTGGATAAGTGACATTGGTGTTCTTAATGATATTAGATCATATTAATAGGACTAGCACATCATTCTTAAACATAGAAGAGCAAACTATACATTAGGTGGTATTAGGGGATGATAAATGGTTTTGGCCAAAGATGGTTCATTGTATCATGAGTCGATATTATTTTTCAAGTTAGTAAGGTTAAATTTTATTAGACTAAAGAGATTATAGTCAATTTTAGGCAAAAGTTCATCTTGTTATTATAGAAATGATAAAGTATCAAAGTAGAAGAAGTAGACAATGTACATGGTCACCAAAAAGAGTTGAGTGTAGAAGAGGTATTGATATATATTACTCAAGAGTTGAGAAAAAATATAAAAGAAAAACAATCATAGAAGGCATACAAGTAGTAGGCTTCGTTTTAATAAAATCTAGTCAAAAAGGCATTATAGCCAAGTGAAGGTGAAATACCAAGCTTGCAGGTAGAGGTATTAGAGTGAGAAATTTATAGGGTTTATGAATGATTTTATGTCTTTGCATTACACAAGTATGAATATGATTGGGTATGGTCCTTAAGTAAAATCAAATTATGCTAATGATAAACTAAAAAGTTATAAATGGGTGGTGATAAATGCAAAATAGTTAAGAGTGTGATAAGTTATTTTCAATACACACAATCAAAGAAAAACTTTAGTTTTATAAAAAAAATTGGAGATAAGATATTTATAGCATTGAGAACAATTTTTTTTAATCCTCCTTTGTTAACAACATTAAATGTGAGATCTAAAATATAATAGTTTGCAAGTTAAAAATAAGACTATATGATAACATTCAAATTAAAACTAAAAATAAATTAGATAGATTAACATAATTTAGATTAAAACTCCAAGAAAATCATATATGCACATGTAAAATGTCAAATAATACATATATTTCTATGATAGGCATATAGTAAATTGCATCTACCAACATAGGATCTAAGTCAGGTGAATGCCATATATGCATATACAAGGCCAAAAATGTGTACATTTCCATACAAGAATTAAAAAAAACACATTTCATGTAAGACATCCTAATCATTAAAGAGCTTCCCTCTCTTTGCCCTCCTCAAAGAAGATTTTCCTTAGGATGTCCTATTGGTAGATGAATATCCCTCTAATGACTTCAATTACTGAAAGGTCTAATTGTGAGTCCTATATTCATAGATCACTTACAATTGAACCTATTTAAATATAAGTATTGTTATAAAATTAACATAAAATACATTCAACCACTTTTAAATAAATTAATTGTAAACTAGAATAGAAATAATTAAAACATGCACTTACTACAAGTTTGTAGTCTTGGTCAATCTATTTTTTATGGTCAAATGAGTTAATGGTAGGCTCAAATATTCAAACAAAGATATGAACTAGGGAAAAAACATGAGATATTGGCATACTAATCATGTGGCTAGGACTATAAGATATCACGGGACAACCTAACATGCATAATACATTCACATAAGTTATATTTTCCCCATCTATGTAGTAAAATTATTATAACAAGTCTATTTTTACAATTCAAAATTACAAGTTAATGTAAACCTTTATCAATGCATGTATGGATGACATTACAGTAACAAAACCTATGTCTTTCTTAGCTCACACTGATGGACGATTGTCTACTTGAGCCATCAGCTGAATGCAAACAAGTTCTCACCTAATTTTATATAAATTATCAAAGATATACATGGAAAGATTTTCTCTTTTATTAAACCAAAAGTATATTTAATAACAATTGTACTTTAATTTTGAGATCCTTGATAGATAAACATAACATAAACTTACAAGGCAAATATTCATAGAATAAATGTACATAAACCATAAGATTAAATAAAATTTTTACCTTTTTATAAGTAAAAGGTGCCATCCTAACATAGATAGATCATACATTATTATATGGGCTATCAGCTAGATCCATAAATGTAAGCAATGGTAACATTAAATCATATGCTACAAATGTTAACTACGATGATGAAGGAACTATCACCTCTTGGGACACAAAAAATTACATATATATTATTCAATTTCTATGTAAATTAATTATTATCTAAATTAAATTTGAAAATATAACATAAATTTAGCATGACATTTATATAAAATAAACTTTCATCTATGTAGTGGCTAATGTCTACACATCAAATGTGTATACTAAAAATTTATCATTCATAAGTATATTATCTAATCCCTCTAAACCACTGGTGTCATCATCATCATAATGTATAGCGCATATAGATCCATGAGCCCTACAAGGGTGGGGTTAGGTACACACACTAGGTGGCATATCTCTAGTATTAGGCTCTAAGAACCTACTCATATGTTGAATGAGTGTATTAGTGAGTGAATTAAGAGCATGCAGAGTGTCGATCTTCATGACCTACCGAACTATAGAAAGGATCTTAGGTTTAAGTGGATTTTGAATATGTATCCTTTTAGGCCAATTATGCACATGATGTACACCAGGTCGATTCTATGTAGAGACTTTCCCTCAACCCTAAAACTCACTATAATCAAAATAGTTCAGAATCTCATTGATGAAAAAATAACAATAGAGTTTTCTCAAAAAATAAAATGGGACCTTGTGGTTTTTACACTATTTATAATCAAACACCATCCACCATCAGTCCCATAAATTTATTTTGATTATATTATGTTGGCCTCGATGGATTATAAAATGTTTAGAAGTTACTAGAAATGGTGGATTGGTGAATGCATCAGTTAATAAGACATAATTATGTCTTTTGATATGTCTTTGTTCTTGACCTCACATGATAACAATTTTTCATCATAATAAGCTTTACAACTCCTAATTTGAAACCTATCTATCAATTTTACACATTATAGAGTCAATTTGACCTAATAATGACTAAGTAATTAGCCAAATAGGTGTGGTGGGTGTTGGTGGATGTGGGAGACCTTATTCTTCAAATTTACTCTTTAATTTCAATTATATTTTCCATAATGTGATCTAATAGACTCTCCTAACTACTTGGAGGATTTTGTGGAACCTATAAGAGGGTTAGGTAAAGGGTTAGGAGAAGGGGTAGGCTAAGGAACAAGAGGATTAGTTGGAGGGTTAGGCTTAGGAAGAAGAGTGTTAGGTAGAGGGTTAGGTAGATGAAGAAGAATGTTAGTAGGATGGGCTATTCGAAAAAAATAAACTACCAATAAAATAACAAAAATAATAAAAAATTACTTAATGTTAGTGTTAACAAGTATAGATTTTTAGCACTTACCTCTTCTATGTGGGGCATCATAAATTAGTCAATTTTTCAAGCTTCCTGAGATGAATTTTGGCAAGGTTTAGCCTCACTAAGCTAAAATGTGATCATGGTGTGGACGAGAGAGAAAGGGAAAAGAAACAAATCAAATGCAAAGAGAGGAAATTTTGCATTCAGGTTTGATTTTGTTTTGGTGACATAGAGAACATGATAACATTATTAACATGATTGCATTATTTATTTTAAATAATTTGGTCATGTTATTATTTTTAAATATTACAATCATGTTATTTAATAACATGGTCACATTATTTAATAATGCAGTCACATTATGGATCAATAATTACTATGTCATAATCTAAAAAATATGATTGTGTTTTTTCAATAACATGATCTTGTTATTTCAATAATGTGATCGCATTATTTGATAATATGATCACATTATGGGAGATGTCAATGAAATTGTTCCCCAAATATATGCACTTACCAATGAATAACACATCAATATCAAACAATACAAAGTATTTCCCTCTACTTTTAAAATAAAAAATTAAAGTGAACCTTGTAAAATCTACATTTAAAGTTTGTTGATGAAATTTTTTTACCTTAATAACACAAATTTGAACCTATGTGGTATATGAAACCCTAAAGTTCATAAAAGAGGGTTTTGTTTCCAATTTTATTCATTTTCATGGGGTGTTACAATGAAGGAGGACTGTTCAAGGATATTTGTTCAAGGTCGTCGACTATGAGTAGAGGTTTGCCTTGGATGCTGAGTAGAAGGAGCAAAACATCTTTAGATAGGCCAACAATAGATCAACAAATCATGGTTTAGGTGTGAGGAGAGAAAAAATGCCTTGCTTAGGCCATGAAGGGAGAAAAAAGGCCTTACTCAAGGATCATTAAATCAAAAAACATTTTCTATAATTCATGTGGTGCTAGGAAGGTTAGCAAAAGGCCTTTAGACATTAAGCATGGGTCGAGCTTAGACTTGCAGGGTTCATGGTGACCCAAACACAATACATTCCTTCTATTTGTTTGTGATCTCCAAATTTATGAAATACAATCCGTGTATCTCTAAAGAGATAGAAGGCCTTGCATATAATACCCAAGATAAAAAAAAAAATGAGCCAAAAAAAAAGCAATGAGTCCAAAAATTCCAAGACAAAGATAATGCAATTATAAAACTTGAAATTTCAAGAATAGTTTAATAAAAATTAAAAATAGACTCATGATTACTAAGGTGGATTTGATACCATATTGGGGTTGAATCTTATTTTTGAGTAAGTCAGATGCATGAGTATAGTGATCACACAAACTAATTAGGTGCACAACACAATGTAGCTAAAAGCCAAAGAAACCAATATGCAAAAAATATTACATAAGACAAAATAGGAGCCAAAATACCAATTTTCCATTAACTGGAAAAACTCACCAAGTGAGATGTACATATAGGAGAGCAATGAATAACTCCTCCACAAAAAGTGGTCAACAGACTCTTAGGATAAATTAGTGACATCTCCACAAAAAGTGGTCAACAAAGTTAAGAATAGAGGAGTAACTCTCATACTTGAAATAATCGATCAAAGAGTTACTTTCTAATCATTCAATCAAACTATACACTTAAACAAACTTCTCCATAAAACTACAAAAACTCTAAGTAAAAAAAAAAACCCATAATAAAAAAAATATGGGAAAGATAATTAACCCCTAATATAACATGAACAAATTATAAAACAACGTCAATACATAGAAATACCTAAAAATTAATTGCTATCTTATATAGTCTGGACTTTTGTATGGAGGCCATGTCTTTATGATAGTTTATCATATTCTATAGAGCATCCTAATCATATGTTATTACACAAGCCTCGTCGAGGATGTTAGATATTAAATTATATTGTTTGAAATCCACAACTGTAAATGTAAAAATAATGTCCTTATATTCCTGATCAGGCCTGGCATAAGAAGATAACGTATCCATTATGATCATTTGATACTCATAACTAATGAATCGCAACTAATGAATAAAAACTCTGACAAGGAAAAAAGTGACAATCTTTTGTGAGACCAGTTTGAAATGATCTTTAATCATTCGAAGTTTCACAAACGCCCTTTCTAAAAATTGATATGTCAATCACTTGTGAAATGACATGATATATTAATACGTGATCCTTTAGTTTTAAATTTTAGGAATGGTCTCCTCACATCACCAAATGCAAATTAATTATGAAAAGGTGGCCTTTCATACTTATATTAATTATCCTTTCCATTATGATTTTGATTTTAACACTATTTATATCTGTATTACTAAACAATATATTGATTTTCCTCGTGTCGCAATCCTACAATCTTATAGTTTCGTAGCTCAAGTGGTAACATAATCCTCTTTATCTTCGCGGTTCATTTCGTGAATGCATAGCTTCATTCATTGATATAACATTTAAATCGAGGTCCATGTAACTGTGATCTAGACATCTGGCTACCAACTAATAAGTTGACGATGCGTCCTTGCTAGACCATGATCCTTCGCATAGCCTCCCATTTATTGTGACCCACAGGAGCGAGCCACGCGGAGTCCTAGAAATTGATCGGATTCATGGAGTGTATGAAATTCATGGATTTCTTGAATTTACTGCAATTTAAATGAATGTGTGATCAATTGACAACTTAAAAGTGGTAGGACTTCATTTGCTTGGACTCGCAAAACATAAGGAAATCGCAGAAAATCAGAGAGTTCAGCAGTATCTATTGCGATGTCCTTAACTAGGTGAGTACATGAAACATCCTACACAAGTAATAAAATATAAGTCACTCAGAGGTAATGAAAACCAAATATTAACTATAAATGTAAAAGTGATTTTTAAAAAAAAAACAGACACATTAAAGTCCTTGAATACTCATTGTCACAAAGACCAGGAAGTGTCATTTAAATTCTATTTTGATGAAACTATATAGGCCCATGTAACTTATTAAATAGATATGTATATGGTTCACGTTTGTGCCACCTATTCAAAACACTTGGAAAGACTCATAAAAGCACCATTAGATAAAATAATAAGAGCATATCATAAGTCGAAATGATAGAAATGTAAGAAGACACATGGTTCTCCTTGTTTATGGTGCTAGTAGAGCTTAAAGTGAGAAGACCTAAAAAATGAGAACAACTTCAGGGGTGTGTGAAAAGTTAGGGAGTTTGTGAAGCCACCATTCAATAAGGTTTTAGATATAATAAAGCATATAAATCATAGAATATATATGTTTAAGAAAATTATTAATAAGTTAAAATAGAAATATAATGTATTTATAAAATTATTTCAATTTTCGTGACAAATTTAAATTTCTATTAAAAAATTATGATAAATTTAAATTATTTTTTTAATTAATTTTATAAAAAAAAATATATTTTATTTTTAAACAATTTAAATCTTTATTTATTGAAAAGAAATGTGAGTATATTGATCACATCAAAATGTACTAAAAATTAAATGTATGAACTATTACAAAATTTTGATAACACAATCCTTATAAATGTGTCTAAAGATTATTTAAACATAATATGAGGATGCAAATTTCAGTAAGATTATAAAATATTTAATAAAGTAATGATTTTAATTTACCTATAATTCATTTTTTCCTTATAATATTAAAATTATTTTAATTAACAAGTCATAATGGAATGTAATTGGATGATAAACATTTGAGAGATTTGAAAACAAAATAAAGACCTTCAATTTTGGTGTAATAGTTTCTTTTGACCAAGCATGCAAATCCAGTGTAAGTGACAAAAAATTAATTTAAGGGTAATTGAATTACAATAAAAATATTCAAGAAATAATAATTTTAGATTTTAGAACTTTTTAAATTATAGTTTTTTTTAATGTAAATATTAGTCATCCATCGACAACATATATATTAAGTCTTAGACATGATGTTATGTATGCATTCAACTTTTCAAAGTAATTTTTGGATTGTAATTTTCCTTATGTCTTTAAAGAATAATTTATTCAAGAATATATTTTTAATATTTTTCATGTCTAAAAATGTTAATTTAATGAATAACACATTCCCATTGTTTTATATTTAGCATATGTTTTATTCTACCTTGATTTTGAGATGCATGATTAGGAATTCATACTACATCTTGTTCCAATGATAAGACACATCTATAAAGAAGGATCTAAGTAGAAAATAGATGAATATAAAAATATTTAAGAAGAATAGAGTGTTTATTCATAATGAGACATTTCACAAGATAAATATCTTTCACATGATGAAGATGTTGGTGAAGAAGTAGATGTTGTAGAAGATGAAGAAGAATTTGAATTAGAATTATTTTTAAAATTAGATAGCAATGATCATGAAATGGGTGAAGTGTTATAAATGTAGCATAAGGATTCTCAAATATTAGTTTAAATATTTTAAACATATCACATGATACATTTTATCACATTGAAAATGATCAAAATGAGGAATTGTAAACTTTTAAATTAAAGCTTCATGTTATAAAAAGACTTAAGACATGACATTTTTTGGGTGCCAATGGTAATTTTAAAATTTGTGTCTATTAAAATTTAATTTTAAAGAGGGACACAATTAAAAACCAATGTATGTTTTATTTTTTATGAATGTGTAATACAAATAATAAATATTAAAATACATATTTTTTATGTTTATTCTCAAATACATGTAAAAATGGGTATGTAAGTTATTTTAGACACCTAATTTAAGTATTAGATATTTTTTAAACATTAAATTTGGAACACTCTTACATACTTAGACAATGTGTATACATTTGACTTTTGTGCACACTTTTTTTGCATCAATCTACCCATATGTTTTCTTTAGTAACTCTATTATACAATTATTTAGGACTACCCTTGTCTGTAAAAATACCTTCCAAAATTTGAAACAAATCTTCTCCATATCTCATATCACTACTTTACAATACTTGGATAATAATGGTAACAATTAGATAGTTGTAGTTACTATAGGTGTCTTCCTTTGTTTGTAGTGTCCAAGAACACTTGAGGTAAAAAAATTCAAATTAGGAAATCTCCATTAGATTTCCATAAACACATTTAATGGGTCAGCCACAATAGGAAATAATAAAGAGTCAACTATAAATATAAATCAATCCTAAGGTTATAGTCATCTTAGCAAGTCCTAATTTTCTTCTGAGACATTAATTAGAAATATTTGGAGACATTATCACAAAGGTATACATATTTGAAAACGCTCAGAGGAGATACCCTAGAATCATATTTTAATACATAAAAAATTAAAATTTACATGGTGTAAAGTGTCAAAATATAGATATTACATTGCATTCTAGATTGATAATGATGTTACACGTGCATATAAAATTGTGTGAACTACATGTAGTCTGAGCCATCTTCAAAGAATTGAGAAATAGGATTATATAGACCATTTATAAGGGAATGATTAGGGCTATCTGATGCAATATATTAAATAACAAAGTAGGATTTGGATGGAAGGGGAAGGAAAACAAAGATCAATGCACATGACCAAAGGTGAGGTCACATGTAGGAAGGATATACAAGCACAGACACAAAGTTATATGGAGTTCTATACATTCAAAACAAGTTGGGACAGTACTAGTAGAACAAAGGCTATATTGACTGCCACAAGGTTGATAGTTTATTGACAACATCTAGGTAGGTTTTACCTATTATTTACTAATATTATAGTAACAAACATTAATAAAGTGTTTTCTTGATTAGTGACAACTACCATGAGAGATATTCTATTAAAACTTTAAGCACATATTATTGTGCCCTAACACACATACATCATTTTTAAAATTCAAATGGGGACTCATTATTTCTTGAATATCTTTATTCAAGGTCCTCATATCCTTAGAAATTCATGACACTAGTCTTAGTTTGTATAAGTCTAAAGTCTAAATTTATATAAATTCTAAATTTAAAAATCAAAGCTTAAATGGTCATTTTGATTTATTTAAAACCTTGGGTTTTTATTTTTTTCATGATTCATTTGGACTAATGGAAATAATGTCTTTCATCCTAGGGTTTTTATTATTTTCAAGATTTTATTTAGTTGACAAGTCTAAGCTCATTATGCCCAACAATCTAATACCTCTGAGCTTCTGAGCTCTAACAAATGATCATTGGAATAATTTCATTGCCTAAAGGTTTAAAGAATAAAATCTAAGTAAATGGCTTAATGGTCCCATGGATTCATGCCTCTAAACCCTAAGGTCCAAATATCAAGCCACTTGTGGAAATTTCATTGATCTAGAGCATTCACATAGACTAACACATTTCAAAGGGTTAATATTCCTATACCTCTGAGCTCTTGAAATCTTGATATTGCTTCACATAGCACAATCACGTTAAATTATGGCCCCAAAGCATATAAGGCATAAGTACAAACCTGAAGACCTGAGAAAATGTAAAGTTTCATAATCCAAGAGATACATATCCAAATTACACATGAAGGAAGTTCAATAGTAAAGCAATGAAATTGGTAAGCGATAAAATGATAAATATCTCAAATAGGATGACTAGACATGCAAAGTTAACAAAAAGTTTCCATATGGAAAATATAAGCCTTCCAAAGCTAACGACCACATTCAAATTGAAAGGAGAATAAAATATAAAATCATTAGATACATTGAAGTCGCATGAATTAAACGTTCACGACACAAAATTTGGGATAAATATGCAATAATAGCTTAAAACAAGTCACTTCACCACTAATCTACAAGTGAATATTGCATCTTCAAGATTCTCTAAAATTAAAATCCCTAGTTTTCTAATGAACCTTTAAAAGGAAGTCTTACAATTTTCAAAATAATTATACAGTTTGAGATTGCTAAAATGGCTTCCTCTTCCAAGCAAGAATGCATTTAGGTTCATTTTACCTACTTTTACATGGGAACTACTAAATGTATTGATATATTATTTGAGAACAACACTCTCAAATTAGCATTCCTAAACTAATCGACACTCTAGAACACAGTCAACTCTATGGTTCTATACTCTGCATAAAACCAATTGTCCATAGAAGATGAGAAATATATTGACAAATTGTTACCCATCAACATCATGGTACTTCATTAATCAGTAATAAAATTAGATGTAGTGCCTTGTGTTAACATGCTTAGGTATTTATTTTATAATGGTACTTATTCTAGGGATTGCCTCCACCTTAGGAAAGGAAAGAATTTAATTCCTTATATTTTTGGGATGGCATTCGAGAGGTACCTTAAAATCCCAAGTCCTGAGGTAGCTTGTAACCAACCCTCAACCAATTGGTGACTAAAACATACTATCATAAAATGTAAATTAAAATAATAAATTCTAAAAGGCCAAAGGTCAAACACCATGAGGGCCATTTTTTCCAATGGCATTATCAAATTTAGGCCTAAGATTAGGATACTCATAGTGATATTAAATAAATTGTAAGGTTTTATTAGTATTACATATGTACAAATAGAATGGGTACCTTTGTTGGGCATTCTATTGACCTGAAATAAGATTTTTTCCTTGGGAAAGGTTATTAGTGTAAAGATAAATGCACTAGTTTATAAAAATGAACAAAAACCTATGAATGGAAACCTTTACATGATGTCATATTTACAAGATGCAATCCTTGACATAGTTTGCAGGACAAATGGAGAATTACGGAATGCATCAACATAGTATATTAATATTATTCCTTTACATTCATATACATATTTAGAAATGAGATGAAGAGGAATTTTGTATAAGTATATCCTCAAGTGTAGCAATAAATTCATGGAACTCACGCCTTGGCTATCTAAAAACTTGAGGATAACCATTAAGAAATGGGGGATTATTGGTATTACCCTCACATGATGGTCATCAATATTTTAGGAATAAGGGGATATCCTCTATTCTTACCACTCCAGGTTCTTAAAAAAATTGTAGAGTAATAAATAGCTTACTAGATAAATAATAACATAAATGAGGAGTTAGGCTATAAAAATTTAGCTTATTAATTTAAAAATCCTCTAAGTACTGGCTAGCTCTAATAAATGGTAATATCTCATTTCAATCAAGTTTGGAAGGTGATAACTATTATAATTTGTATTACATCCATTTTAGAGGGTCGGATCCTAAAAGGAAAATTAGGAATTATCTCCAAATCCTAAGGGAAAAGAAGAAGGTGAGCCTTACATATGGTCACCAAGAATATTATAATGTTGAAAATTTCCTAAATGCATCAGATGATTTAAGAGTATGGATTAGAATGGAGTAAAAACAAATGTCCATAATGGTAGCTCAACCCATCTAACATAATCTAGAGATTACAAAAAACTAGGCAAAAGAGATGGTAGAACGACAACAGAAGGTACGGGTCCATCATTTCCCCACAACTCAATCATAATATTCAACAAGCCCAAGCCAAACCCCTTCTCCTATATAAAAAAAGGTGGATCCATCAAAGTGAGAGTCTAATATCCAAAGGGAAGAAAACCTACCAATAAGAATGAAAATTCTTAGAGGTCTCCATAGTCCTAGGCCAGCTTTTGCTCATCCATCTATAACTACCACACCGGTGGGCATAGCCAATGCAGTGGAAAGAAACCCATATCCAAAAGACAAATATAATATCACACTCTTTATATCACTTCTACCACCTCTCACAATAGTTACATAGGTAAATTTTCTATATTTTATGTAATTCTTTTTATCATTACTTCTATACAATTCTCAATCCCCTTAATTAGGTCCATCTCCATCTACTTGCCAACCCCCCACTATCATCGTTCCACCTTACATTCTATCACCACCACCTAAAGTAGTAGTTCATAATACTGTGGATCCTTCAATTACTTCACTATCCCACCCACCTCTTGGTTTCTTCTATTTCTATTATATAGACATTAGTTGTGGATTTACCCCTAGCTATTCCTAGTATTTCATTATCTATTATAATTTATTATTCTATTCTTTCAATTCAAACACAAATAAAGATTATTAAGAAAATAGACCATTTTAAATATTTCATTACTATTTTGATTTTCAATCCTACAATGCTACCAATTCATGAGAGATCCTAAAATCAAATAGAGATACTAATGCCATAATCTTCATCAATAAAATCAGCCACTTGGATAGTTGAGAAGACCCTTGGCTTAACTAAATTTATAGTTGAGGTTGATCCACAAATGGATCCCTCATAATGGAAGAGGATTAATTATCCCCAATTAAAATTAAATATTCAAATAAATGATTCATTAGCACCTTCAACAATGAATCCTCCAACAATAACTACTCCTATGACACTTCTATCCTCTACCTCTGAATAGATGATTCCATCAGAAGAATCAAGGGAACTTATCATTGCCAAATGGGTTAGATAAATGTATGGAAATAAGGATGAGATATAAAATTTTATTTTCATTAAATTTCCTATAATCTCCATATATTTGATAGGCAAAATGGTACAATATAGAGGGTGAGGAAGCAAAAGTCAAGAAATATTAATACAAGGGAAGAAGTTGAATTTGAATAGAGGGTAAATCATTTCTCTTATATAAGAAAGCTAAAAATTATCCTAGGGATCCAAGTGAATATACAAAATATTTCTATAATATTGTGGAATATACTAAAGAGGTAACAAAATAAGTATACAAAATTAAGGAGGAGGAACAACAGAGGCTACTACAGAGGTAAATTATGCATGCTGCTCATGAAATTGTTTATAGTGTGTAGAGTGAACCCACCAGACTATATGACATTTTGAATAGCATTTAATCTTCTAATGGTGAAATCCAATCAAAATTAAAGGTGTTCAAGATGTGACACCAATTCAAAGAATGTGAGAAAATAATTACTTTTTCGATTCAATGTTATAGGATCAATGATTTTAATAAACTCAACTTGATGTCTAGTTAGGACACAACATGGGCCTTAAATAATTTAATCACCAAAAGGGATGCTACAATCACATGACATAATTTTTTGAAGTCTCTATTATCATATCTTGTGAAACATGAGAATCAAGCTTTATAAATTCAAAATGTTAAGATGGTCACTGATGTGATCACCTCTAAAAGTGAGTTGGTCAATGGGATTAATTTTGAGACCCTCCTTAAAGTATAAATATATTTAAGGATGAGGTCAAGGGAAGAATATATATATATATATATATATATATATATATATATATATATATACATATATATATATATACATATATATATATATACATATATATATATATATATACATATATATATATATATATACATATATATATATATACATATATATATATATACATATATATATATATACATATATATATATATATATACATATATATATATATATATATATATACATACATATATATATATATATACATATATATATACATACATATATATATACATATATATATACATATATATATACATATATATATATACATATACATATATATATATATATACATATACATATATATATATATATATATATACATATATATATATATATATACATATACATATCTATATATACATATACATATATATATATATATACATATATACATATATATATATATATACATATATACATATATATATATATACATATATACATATATATATATATATATACATATATATATATATACATATATATATACATATATACATATATATGTATATATATATATGTATATATATATACATACATATATATATATACATACATATATATATATACATATATACATATATATATATATACATATATACATATATATATATATACATATATATATATATATATACATATATATATATATATACATCTATATATATATACATATATATATATATATATATATATATATAAACAATGAGATTTTTTATTAATTGATTTTGTTAAGGATTGGGTTACAAACACTAAATTCCTTGTAATAGAATTTAAGAGCTTAGAGGTAGAGCAGACAAGGTTGGTGGATAAAGCTATCAAAATATTCAAGTTTAGTTTTGTCATTTTTTATATTTTAAATAATAATTTCAAATCTTCCCATGCATTATTTGAAAAAATTAAGGCTAAGGATACAACTTCAAGATCAACACCTAACATGAAATTAACTGTAATTATTTCCAAAATATAACATGTTTCCCAATTTATTAGAAATGAAGTCATGCACACTCTAAGTGGGCTAGTATTGATCACTCAAGGAGTTAAACCAACCACTTAACCTTCAACAACTATCACTCCACTGACTCCTTATTCGAGTATTTCCACATCAACACCTCTCTTGTTATAAATGTGTATTCACATGTTTCGATAAGTTGGTATGCTAGTTCCTAATCTAATTTTTTCATGTATATATTGTATTTTAGATGAAAGACTCTATTTTGGGTAGTTATTTTTTACATACATGCTTTACATGAGAGTTGACCTAGTTCTATTTATGAAAATGTATTTTTGTACTTCTATTAAGAGATGAGGCCTTCCCCATCAAAGTATTATATATAATTATATCCTCCTAGTCCCAAAGGGAGGATAATTTTATCTATTGAAATTAATAGGAAATTCTTTTCCAAACCTATGGATTGTGTAAGAAGTTCTACATTTTAGTTTCATAATCTTTTGGTTGTGCATGAGTTGTAATTTTTAATATAGTTATTCATGTTGAGTTATTGTTTATTTGAATGTCTTTTTCACATTAGTTATAACCCACCTTATAGATGTGTTAATTCAATCTTTAAAATATTGTAACCTTTGATTCTATGTGCTTAAGTTTGTCATATTCTAGTTCCCATTGACTCTTAACCATGTTTGATTATTGGTGTGCTATATTAGCTTATGGAGAACATTGGTCCTTGATTCTATTTCCAACCATTAATTTAAGTGATAGCTGATAAAATTTTCATCTTGTGTGGTTTACAAGCCTTATTTTTTACTCTCCATTTCCTTATTTTTCTATTTTTTGAAGTCTTTCAACCTTAGGTTTGAACCATCAACCTTCTACCCATCTCAAGTAGATTCAGATTCATCCACAGTTGAGCCATACATGATAAAAAAACTGATTTTTTCACTACTATTCCACTAATAGGTTTGATTAAGTGCATGAAGCTGGGGGATAATTCCATGGACATTTTACATAACATGATTTCAATATTTAATTAACTTGATGTCATTATTTAAATTATGGATCAATAATTACTAATCTATAATGTGATCATATTATTTTTTAAGTAATTGTATTGTGTTAATAATGTGACTGCATTCCTTGTGTAACTAAAAATAAATAAAAATGGAACTTGAATGCAAAATTCCTCATTTTGTATTTGAGATTTCTTTCTATCCCACATATTTCCATTCGATGATCATGTTTCAGGCTAGTGAAGATGAACTTTATTGTAATTCATTGTAATAAGATGCTAAACTAATGATTCCACCATGTATAAAAGATAGGGTCCAAAAATCTACAATTGTTAACCCTAAATTTTAGTATTTTTTTATTTATATTTTTAGTGTTTAATTGGCAATTTATTTATTTTAAGCATACCATCCTACTAACCCTCTTGTTCTTATTCCTAACCCTCCTAACCCTCCACATGACCCTCTTGTTCCTCCTTCAAATCCTCAACATAACCCTCTTGTTCCTCCTCCTAACCATTCACCTAACCCTCTTGTTCCTCAGCATAACCCTCCTCCTAACCCTCTATCTAACCCTCTTATAGTTCTAAAAACTCACCCAATCATTCATGAGAGTCTAGTTGACCACATTATGGAAAATAAAATTTAAATTGAAGAATTAATTGGGAGAATGAGGGATCCCACTTCCATCAACACCCACTGCACCTATCTAGCCAATTCCCTAGAGACATTTTAGGTCAAATTAACTCTATAACAATTCAAACTGATAGATGGGATTCATATAAGGATAGTTATATGGATTATTATGTTGAAAATTTGTTATCACTTGAGTTCAAGAATAAATAATTATCAAATTCCTCCATTTTCACCTTATTCATTGACCCAGCCACCAATGCACCATTTTGGCAACTGCTAAATGTTTTTCAATCCATCATTACCAACATAATTTAATCAAACCAATTTTTGGGATTCATGGTGGATGCTAGTTAATTATCCACCATATAACAACCATAAGGTCCCATTTTATTTTTTGAAGAAACTATATTATGAGTTTGTCTTCAATGAGATTCTAAACTATTTTGATTATAGTGAGTTTCAGGGCTGAGGGAAAGGCTCTGCACATGATTGACCAGGTGCACATTGTGCAACTAATTAGATTACAAGGATATATATCCAAAATCCACATGATCTAGAGAACCCATCTATAGTTCAATATGTCATGTAGATAGAAACTTTGCATACACTTAGTTCACTCACTGATACACTCGTTCAGTATATGAGTAGACTCTCATAGATTGATCTTGGAGATATGTTAGCTAGTGTGTATACCTAACCCCATCCTTGTAGTTATTGTGGAGATATATGCATTGGACATTATAATGATGATGGTGCTAGTGTTTCATAGGGATTAGAAAATATAATTATGAGTGATGAGTTTTTGGCATGTACATTTGGTGTGCAAACATCAACCACTACACATATGCAGGCATACTATATATAAATCTCATGTTAAATTTAAGTTATATTTGAAAATTTAATTCAGATAAAAATGAATTTATATAGAAATTGAATAATATATATGTCAATTTTCCTAGGAGGTGATGGTGCCTTCATAATCACAGTTGAAATTTGTAACATTTGATTTGACATAGCCATTATTTACATTTTTTAATCCAATTACTAGCCCATCCACTACTGCCTCTATCTCTATTAGGATGACATATTTTAATTATAAAAATGTAAAATTATGAGTTAATATTATGCTCTCTATACATTTAGTCTATGTATATTTTTCCTGTAAGTTTAAGTTAAATCTATTATCAAGGATCTCAAATTTCAAGTACAATACTATTAAATACACTTTTCATTTAATAAAGGAAAAAATTACCATGTATATCTTTGATACATTGTATAAAAGTAAGTGAGACCTTATTTACATTTAGTTGATGGCTCAAGTAGACACTCCTCCATCACTATGAGCTGAGATAGACATGGGCATTGTTACTGCAATGTCATCAACACATGCAATGATAGAGGTATATACTAACTTGTAATTTTGAATTGTAAAAATAGACTTGTTTTAATAATTTTGTTACATACTTGAGGAAAATATAACTTATGTAAATGTATTTTATATGCAGGGTTATCCTATGACATTTTGTAGTCATAGTTAGATGATTAGTAGGGAAAATTAGCATGTTTCTTCCCTATTTTAGATGCCTATTCAAATAGCTAAGCCTATCACTAACTTGTTTGAGCAAAACTATGAGGTTGCAGTTAGTTCATGTTTAAATGATTTTTTTATTATAGTTTAAAATTAATTTATTAATAATTAGTTGAATATATTTAATGTTAATCTAATAATAATACTTGTATTTGAACAAGTTTAACTGTAAGCAAGCTATGAGCATAGGACCCATAGTCAAACCTTGGAGCAATCCAAGCCATTAGAGGGATCTCCATCTACCAGAAGGGAATCCTAGGGAGTGTCTTGTTTGAGGAAGGAAAAGAGAGGGAAGTTATTTTATGATTAGGTTCTCTTACATGAGATGTTTTTTTTTCTATGCCTCTATTGCAATTTATGCATTTTTGGCATTGTATATGTGTATATGACATTCACCCAATGTTCAATACTATGTTGGTAGATGTAATTTTTTGTATGGCTATCATGTAAATAAATGTATTATTGACATTGTAAATGTGCCTATATAATTTTTTTAGAGTTTTCATTTGAATTATGTTAATTTATCTAATTTCTATTCAATTTTAATTTTCCAAATTATTACTATTGGATCTTCTATTTAATTTTTTACACAAAAAAGTATTAAAAAATTATTCTTTTCAATGTTATATATCTCAAATCTCCCATATTTGATTAAACTAATGTTTTTATCAGATTGTGTATAGTGGAAATGACTAATGACACTCTTATCTATTTTGCATTTATCATCACCCATTTACAGTGTTTCAATTGATCATTAACACAATTTGATTTCACTTAAATCCCATACCCAATCATGTTCAAACTTGTATAATGTAGAGATATAAAATCATTCATAAATCCCTATAAATTTCTCACTCAGATACCTATAACTACAAGTTACCTAATCTTTCATGTTCAACTAGCTCTAATGCCTTTTCGACTAGCTTTTCTTCAAACTAGGCCACTACTTGCATGCATTATATGATTATTATTCCTTTATATTTTCCATCACCTCTCGAGTAATGTCTATCAATACCTCTTTTTCACTCAAATATTTTTGGTGACCATGTACATGGTCTACTTCTTCATCTTTTCATATTTATCTTTGCTAAACTTACAAGATGAACTTCTACTTGACCTTGAATATAATGTATTTATTATTATAAAATGGAACATTAATCACTTGAAATATAATTTTCACTCATGAGACAATGATAAATCTTTGTGCAAGCCCATTTATCATCCCCTAATACCACCTAATGTGTAGTTTGTACTTCTATGTTTAAGAAGGCTATGAAAGTCCTATTCATATGCTCTAAGATCATGAATGATTATAACCTCACTTATTCAATCTCATTCTTAACACGATTAAAAATCCACTCTCAATCAATCTTGTTTTAAACAAGTCAATTACTCATTAGTTCTACTTTTAACTAGTCACCAATCTCTTAGATCTATTTTCCTTCTTTTGAACAATTCTTCTTTAAGAAATATTGGATAGGTCTTAGAAAAAATAAATAATTTATATAGGTTTAAAAATGTACATGAAATCAACCATCTATAGGTCTCTAAGAGATTGAGTTCTCATTCTCAAATTCTATCTTTTTAAGTTTTGATGTTTATAGAGCTAGTTATTGCTCCAATAAGTTAATTTATGAAAATAGAGTTTGTAGATCTTTAAAATTATATTTATAGTAGTATTTTATAAATTTTAACTTTTTCTAACCCTTACCCAAGTTTATATAACTCAAATCAACCAAAAAATCATCTTACCTTATGTACAACTTTTTCAAAAATGATCTTTTATAGGTGTACATAAAAGTAGTCCTCTATTCCTTTAGTTTCATGCCTCTTTTCAATCCAATGATAATTGGACTAAGTTATAAGATCCATTCAATATCTTCTCATAAATTTTTGGACATTATTACCTATAATTTCATAAAAATAGTCCTCTATACTTGTAATTTCATAACGTGATCATGTTATTCATAATACTCGATTTTGGTTAAATATAGACATTGAGAAGTGAGTTTTGTCTATATGAAGAATATCGTGAACACATTATGAAATAATGGGATCATCTTATCTTGATTACTCAATTAGGGTTACACATAGACATTGAGAAGTGAGTTTTGTCTATATTAATAATAATGTGATCATGTTATTATTAATACTTGATTGATGTTAAACATAAACATGAAGAAGAAAGTTTTATCCATATTAAGAATAATGTGATCACATTATTTAGTAATACGATCACATTATATTTAATATATATTAGGGATTAGGGATTAGTACACAGGGTTTAGGGATTAAGTCATGTAGGGTTTAGGTTAAGGGTATATATAATAAATAATCACTCTATGCAATGTCAACCTAATTATTAATACAAAGGATGTTAATGGGGACTAAATTTATTAGTAAATAGGGAAATTTTATGGTTTATATTTTATGGTTTAATGTTTAGGGCTTATGGTTTAGGTCTTAGGTTTTAATGTATGTATGTTTTAGGGTTGCAGGGTTAATTGAAAATATAATTGAGGATAATAATAATGACTTGAACCCATTTTTGAATATATAATGTGTATTTGAGTTATCATTATACCCCATGTCATCATGTAAATTAAGTGAATTAGTCAAATGGGGCAATCAATTGTGTGATTTAGGCCAAACTAAGACTTGTGAGATAAATTATTAGACTAAATGATGTTAATTTGGGCTAAAATGATTTTTTAGGGTTTTAAGAGTTTATATATACTGTTTAGAGTTTATGGATTTGGAAATTTAGGGATTAGGGAAATTTTTTGATCTTTGAACATAGATACATGAGTAAATAATGTGATTTTGGGCTTAATAAGCCCCCACATCATCATGATTTGAGCTAATAAAGCTGATTATGGTTTAATGACTGATGTGATTTTGACCAAGTTCATCCTTGTGAACCTAATTCTTACTATATATAAATGATGTTAATTAGGGCTAAATTTCTTGGTTTAAGGTTTATGGTCTATAATTTAAAGGGTTTGGGGTTTAGGGCTTATGGCTTAGGGTGTAAGGTAAATGATACAAGGTTTAATTTAAATGGTACAGGGTTAAGGGTTTAAAAGATCAGATATAGGGTCTAATCACTAAGGTAATTATTGAACACTTGGTCTTCTTGTTTACCTATTTGTGACAATTATCTTCATTTTTGCATTTATGGCAAAAGTAGGCTCAGTTAAGCCATATATGTTATATACATTATACAAATGATTGAGACATAAATTTGGTTCAGGGGCTCAATTTTAACCAAATCATGCCTTTAATTACACAAATTAACTAATTATAACAATTCATGATAGATTCAAACAATCTATTTTTCCCCAAATCATATCTTGCTCTTGAAGGGGTTCAAATTGGCCTTAAATGCCTCTTGAATTAAATGAATCAACTCTTTGGTTAATTATATATTACATGAAATTAGGGTTAGTTTCATTCTAAATCACATCATATACAATTTATAATAGGATCATGTGGCCCATTTTGACCCTAATTACCTCCATAATTTAACTATTCAACATTTGCATTCACTAGCTGATGACTTTAAGTTTATACATGTAGAGGTTGCATGTAAGTAAATAAAATTTCATTGATTTAATTTAGCTAATGAAATTAGATTTTATAAACCCCAAAATCACATTTTATAGTCATGCAATTAGTTTGAACGGACTCGAAATAATGCCAATTTACTTCAAATACACAACTAGGATGATACTCCAAAGGCTATGTTTTGGCCATATGTTTAAAAAATGCATTTTATGGCATCTCAGGATAAAATCATTTATATAATAAGGGATGTATGTTTGCATCATGTAGTTGGAATTAGGTAATAGGGCTTATAATTTATGTTATAGGGATTAGGGCATAAGGTTTAGGTTTAAAGGTGTATATAAGGTCTAATCTCTCTATACCATGTGAACCTAATTCTTACTACAAAGGATGTTAATCAGGACTAAATCAATTGATACATAGGCAATGTTTATGGTTTATAATTTGGGGTATAATGTTTAGGGTTTATGTTTTAATGCTTATGTTATAATGTATATATGGTTTAGGGTACACAAGGTCAATCAAAAAGATAATTGAGGATAATTTGGATCACTTAAAAGCATTTGTTATTATAGAATGTGTTTTTTGGTTGTTGTTATATCTCATTTCATCATGAAAATTGAGTGAATTAGTCAAATCTAATAATTAGTTATGTTATTTAGGCCAAACTGTGCCCTGTGAACTTAGTTCTTAGTCTAAATGATGTTAATTTGAGTTAAAATGATTGGTTTAGTGTTTAAAGAGTTTATATTTATGGTTTAAAATTTAAGGATTTGGAACATTAGGGATTTTAGGGTATATAAGGTACAATCATGAAGGTGATTAGGACACATATGAGCTCCTTGAACCTAGATTTGTTAGTAAAAAATGTGATTTTGGGCTCAATTAGCCCTCACAACATCATATATTAAGCTAATTAAGTTGATTGTTGTAATGAGTGATGCAATTTTGACCAATTCAATCCTTATGAGCATAGTTCTTACTATATATAAAGGATGTTAATTAGGAATAAATTTATTAGTTAAGGTCTACAATTTAAAGGGTTTGGGGTTTAGGGCTTATGTCTTAAGGTATCAGGTAAATGGTATAGGGTTTTGGGTTTAGGTTGAATGGTATAGGGTTTAGGGCTTAAGATATTAGATATAACATCTAATAACTAAGGTAATTAAAGAAAATTTCATCCGCTTATTCACCTTTTTGTGACAATTACCTTCATGTTTACATTTTTGATAAAATTCGGCTCATTCAAGCTATACATGTTACATACATTATATGATCAATTGAGTCATAAAATTGGTTTAGGGGCTCAAATTTGCACAAATCATGCATGTAATTGCAAATATTGACTAATTGGATCAATTCATGATAGAATTGAACTTAATTTTGCCCCAAATCATATCATTCTCTTGAAGGGGTTCAAATTAGCCTCAATTGTCTCCTCGATTAAATGAATCAACTCTTTGGTTAATTATATATGACAAGATAATAAGGTTGATTTCACTACAAATTACATTGAATATAAAAATTAAAATAGGTTAATGTGCCTCATTTGAATCTAATTTCTTACGTAATTGAATTAATCAACATTTGAATTTATTAGATGATGACTTAAGGTTTCTTTAGCTCAAAATGACATTCTATACATGTAGAGCTTGCATATAAATAAATAATGTTTCTTTGTTTCAATTGAGCTAATGAAGTTGGAGATAATTAGCCATGAAACCACATTTTATAGTCATGCAATTAGGTTTAAGGGGCTCAAAATAGCCCGAATTTACTTTAGATGTATAACTAGATTGGTACTCCAAAGGCTAATTTTTGGGCATAGTTTAAAAGATGTATTTTATGACATCTCATGATAAAATCAGTTATATCATAAAATGTATAATGAGTTACACCTTAAAACAAAGTAATTATATGTATTCAAGTCAACATATTAAAATGCCCATAATTTTTTTGAAGTCTAATGTGATACCATGACACCTTAATTCACTGTACAAGGTTAGGGACCTTTCCCGTATCACATGAAATAACACCACTATTAGGGAGTTGAAGAACATATAAGATCATAAATAAAATTTGAGGGAAAGAGTAAATTTTGGTTTTTGGGTGTTATGAATATATAATGTGATTACATTATTAATGCGATCATGCTATTAACTAATTTGATCATGTTACTAATATGGTTAATAAATTGATCATGCTATTTGAATTTAAATTTCAACACCAAGCCTTTTAGCTTGGGAATGTCTTAGATTCCGATGCCAAAGGCTTGGATCTGTCAATCTATAGCCAAATCCAAGAATATTGACAAAAAATAATAAAATTGAACTTAGATCACCAAATACACTATGAATTTCAAGCGCAAAATTAAAAAAATTAATAGCATCATGACAATCACATTCTCCTCTTTCTAAAAATATGATTTTTATAATTTTCGGACTAATTTAAGGTTTCAAACTATGTTGATTGGTAACTATACCTTTTTTATGCCACTACATAGCATAAACATATATACCTATACATGTTCATGTAATTTATCTTTCATTGAACCAAGTGAAAAATAAGTTATATGATCATAAACTAGGCCTAATTCTACACACATTAAAAGAAATGATTTTCATTTTTTTGGAGGTAGTTAGGCATAGCCCATAGACGCCTATCCCTTTCTTCATCATTTTTTAGGATCTATTTACAACAAAATTCATTCAAAACAGTATTTATTAATTTTTTTTATAAAAATATAGGTCACAAACTAGAAGATCTTATCTAAATTCTCACTGAATGGTTTCAAACAATATTAAATGCTGCTAAAAATTGTTGTACTGGACGACTGTCTATCTACTCTATTTTCTTTAAAAAAAATAAATAGTTCTTTAAGTTTTAGATGTTTGACCTAGTTATACTGAACCATTTTTAAAAAAAATAGTATTTTGGAATCTAGACTAAAAATTATACATTTCATGTTCTTACAACATCTTCAAATTTGGAGTGTATATATCTCAAATTATCAATAGAAGTTTAGATTTCTAAAATTTTATGAAAATCATGTCTATGGGTGGGCCATTTTTTATCTCCCAACTTTGTGCACTTACCCATTGTTTAAAAAAATAACTAACCCATAACTTGTGTCTTCGAATGAATTTCATTCATATATCCTAAAATATTAGAGGCTATCTTGTAAGGTTTCTAGGGTGTGCATAAAACCCACATCAACAAATATCTCTTTTTTTTGTTATAAATTTCAAATTGTCTAAACATGAAATATAAATATATCATCTATAATAGTATGTCTTTAGGTTATTACTATATTTAACATAAAATGAATCTATAATAACTTGGCATTAAATTTAGATCATCTAAACCCAAAATAAGTAAAATAGTTTTCTATCAAATTTTTAACAATGTTGAATGGCACAATAGTTTAATATATAAATTTTTACCAAATAACATATATTTAAGGAAATGAGGTGTTTATGTACACATTATCATACACTCCCTATTTTTGTAGTTTAAATTGATGTGCCTTAAAATTTTAGAATTAAGATAAATTAATGGTATTTTTTAAATTTATTTAATAATATAATAAATTACTAAATTAATTATAGATTAATATTAAATTATAGTGGTAAGATATTTTTCTAAAAATTTTGAAATAAAATGTTATACTTAACTATAACAACCTATATTTACTTGGGGATATATTATCACAAATTGAATATCCCATTTAACCAAAAACTTGATTTCATGCATGGGGCATTTAATTTCTAGTAACGATCCCATGTAAACCTAATTATAACATCTTAATGTGACTTAATTCTTTATTTTCCATAGTTGAGTGCCCCATTCAACCAACCACTTAATTGGATGGATGGACATTCAAATATGGAAAATTGATCACTTTAGTCATAATTGAGACAACACAATGTGGTTTGGGTCTTCATTTTCCACAATTGAGTGTCCCATTCAACTAATAAATAGATTGGTAGCATTGGCCACTCAATTAGGGTATATCGATCACACTAAACCTGATGGTGACACCCTGATGTTGTGGCTGTATTTTCCTTATTTGGGTGCCTCATTCAACTATTCACTTTATTGGTTGGATTAGAAACTCAATTATGTGTAATTGATCCCATTTAAACCTAATTTAAATAACTAAATGTGATTTGGGGATTAGTTTTATCTTATTGAGTGTAGTATTCAACCAATCATTTGATTGTTTGGATTGGACAATTAATTAAGTGGAAATAGAACACAACCTAATTTTTACAATCTAATGTGATTTGGGGATAGATTTCCCCTTATTGAATTCCCCATTAAACCAATCACTTTATTGGTTAGATGTGGTATGATTAAGATAAAATCAAGCAACATAAGCCTAATTATGTCAACCTAATGAGATTTAGGGCTTGTTGTTCCATAATTGATTGCCCCATTAAACTAATCACTAGATTGATTTTATTGAGAACTTAATTAGGAAAAATTAAATCCATTTAACTTAATTAATCAATGTGTTGTGGAAATTTTAAGATTTAGAGCTTTCGATTAATTTCTATGGGTGTGTGTGTGTGTGTGTGTGTGTGTGTGTGTGTGTGTGTGTGTCTATAATTATGTCATATATAGAATATTATTATAATATATTTTATTTTGATAGAAAATTGAGGGTTGATGGGTCCCTCATATTTTAATTACAAATCAAGAAGAAACAAAAATGCATTTTTTTATATAAATCCACAAACAACTACCTAAAAGGCTAAAAGGCCTAGAGACACCAATTACAATAGGAAGACATACCAGCATAATAAAACTGATATAATTATTTTAACATTTAAAATTTAAACATAAGATCTATATCTTCAACATAATGAGCATCCTCAACATCAAGAATCAAGTTCCCTCATTCCATTAGGAGATAGAAGGACATCCATAGTCCATTATTTTCCTTCATCTATGGCATTAATAGAATCTAAGCACAATCTTTTCACGCCCATCTTCCTTCCTCTATGATTTTAAATTGATTTAGTTTTAACAATAATTTTGTCTATGACATAGTGATCAATTTAATACAAGAAAAGTGATCCTCTTCATCATTTTTAGAATAAGATTCCTTCAATTCTTAGATAGAATCTATATTCTACTACTAATCTTGAATCCTAACTATTAGTGTCTCTTTTTTACTTGTTGAAATTGAGTCTGTCTATCTAGGTCTCAACCCACTATTTCTTAACATCATAATATTTTGAGGTCAGGGAACTTTTCTTGATAGAATCATCATAATTCAATATCTATTTTATTATACAAATATCATAAATAATTTCTTCATCATTAATGAAGTTGTCAAGAAATCAAGAAGTGTTAGAAATGCAAGTTTTTGCTATTGGAATGCATTTATTGGTCTTTGAAGATGTATACCAAAATTTAATGTGAGAAGGGTAACTACAATTTTATTCCTAACATTTTTATACTAGAGATATCTAAAATTATGTCATTTAAAATCTACAGACTACATCCAAATCCAATTTTTATAAGGGATTTGAAATAAATGTACAACAAATTTGAGTACCTCAATATAAATGAAAACCCCAACAAAAAATTAAATAAATCTATCTATTTCAAAACTAATTATTAAAAAATTCCCAACCTTTCTAACCAATTATTTAAAATCAAATTTATATTTATAAAACTCAATTGAATATTTTAATGCATAATTTAATTAAAGATTATATAATATAATCAAAAAATTAAATTAAGAATAATTATAACAACCATAAAGATAAACCTATAGGTTAAGTAACCCAAAACCCTAATTCCTCAGAAAATCCTAAACTTGTAAGGAGTTAATATAATTAGAAAAAATCCATTTGTGGGGTCACACAAGGTACGAAATAAATTTCCAAGTGAAGTACATCCACTAGAGAATATATTACATAAGGCACCCTTTACAACTTTCCCACCAAAGAGATACACATCATCTCCTATAAAAACTAATACACCTCATCGTATAAAAGACACAAAATTACTACAACCTGCACTAGAAAAATAGTGAAATCACCAAAGGCAATGATTTATTTGTTAAAAATAATCTAAATTGCTACATGAGTGATATAGATTTGCCACATTAATGCACATTGGTAGATAAATATGGCCCTTTTTTGAATAAGTTCATTTTCCTTAATTTTGTGTGTATTTCATTTCAATAGTTTTGTATTCCATACCACCTTCTTAGATTTATCCTTCCCTATTTCACCATTTTTTGCTTGCCATCGAGATACTTTTTTTCCACCATTAATTGTGTCCTTGCTGAAAATCCTATCACTATTGTTCCACCCTACTACCAACAAAGGTTTTTTGTCATTTCATTTTGAATTTATTATAATATGTATTATTTTATTATAATATAATACATTTAATGTGATAATTTTGAAAAATATTTATTATGTATGATTTGAGCACTCAAACAATTTTCTAATTTGCCATTATTATACCCATGCATACTTTATAATGAGTTTACCCTAACATTATACTACTATACACCTTTAACAATCCCATTATATATTTCAAAAATGCTAAATATCATGCACAAATATATCTAGACTCTGAATTTAGTCCACCTATATATAAGTTAGTTTCACCAGATACGGTCTATACCACTAGTGGATATTGAATTTATCTAGTCAATATTAACCCACTTATATCAACAACCTTTTTCTTAAATAAAACCCATCCTAAGGGTGAGTTTATTGGCCTATCATGCTTGTGGTGCGAGGAAATATTAAATTGTATTTATCTATAAACAAAAAAAAATCTCAGTAAAAATGGACTTGACACTTATTTGATATACTTTTATACACTATTAGACTTTGAGAAAGTTTTTGCTATTCTATTAATAGGAATAGTGACATTATTTAAGCACTCTAAATTTTATTCAAAGCACACATTACCAAAAATTAAAGACACATAAATAGTTTCATACTTATAGAGAAAGATCAAATTTGTGTAATCACACAAGGTGGAGGAATTACATGTGGCTTGATTTTCCTCCTTGAAGTATTGGATACGTAGGCATTGATGGAGCATTAGATGTGGGTGATTGGGGTAAACTTAGGTTATTATATTTCTTAAATTTTTATGGTTTATATCCATCATAAAAACTCTTATGGTTGGAATTTCAAAGAGATTAATTTATATATATGTTCACATCATTAGTGTTTGAGATAAAAAATATAGAGAAAAAAAAGATAATCGTAAGTGACCATATAGTCAATATTCCCTATTTTTACATAGGTCAATATAGACCAAAATTCCAATATCGACTGGTGATATTGACATAATCCTACGAAATTGAGCCAAGACAAACAAAAAATCTATTTTATAATTAGATGAACCATAGGCTTCCTTATCTATAATTTTAAATTATAAGAAATATAGTTAAAACAACCATTTATATCTATAATAGAAGGAAAGGTTCTCAAGGTCGTAAAAGTTACTCATAATATAGTGAAATAAAAATTATTCAATAATATGTGTGTGTATGTGTGTGTTACAGATAGATACACACATTATATATATACATACATACATACATACACACACACACACACACACACACACACACACACACACACACACACACACACACACACACACACACACACACACACACACACACACACACACACACACACACACACACACATATATATTGTGTTTGTGTGTGTACACACACACACACACAAACCCACACACAAATATACATATATACATACATATACACACACACACACACACTATAATGTGTGTGTGTGTGTGTGTGTGTGTGTGTGTGTGTGTGTGTGTGTGTGTGTGTGTGTGTGTGTGTGTGTGTGTGTGTGTGTGTGTGTGTGTGTGTGTGTGTGTGTGTGTGTGTGTGTGTGTGTGTGTGTGTGTGCATACATACACACATGCATGCACACAAGCATACATATATACACACATATATACATATGCACACGCACGCACGTGCACGAGCGCGCACGTGCACACACACACACACACACACACACACAAACAAACACACACACACACACACACAAACACACACACACACACACACACACACACACACACACACACACACACACACACACACACACAGACAAAAATTTTATCCTATAAAATTATACATGTAATGATAAACACAATCTACAAAAGAGAAGTAATGTTTTATGTTTTAGTTGGAGGATATTTATTCAAAATATATTTTCATCAATAGCTTTATTGGTGCCTTAAATGTTATGAATCTAAAATTACCTTCCTCAAAGTACATGAGAATGAATGCATGTGTCATTATAGTAGAAAATTAATGTATTATAAAATATTAAGACAAGGTTAATATGGGCATTCAATGTAACAATAATTCTAAGAGTATGCTAATTTATGCATAAAATGCGGAAATCTTAGTAATCTAAATCATGCTCCATCACAATAATTGTGACCTATTATTTCACCACAATCATTATCCCTTTGTGGTGTCAAATAAAAAGTCATAATAATAACACAAATTAATTATTACAACTCAAAAATAATTCAAAGTATGGGTAGAATCCAGTCCATTACAATCAACAATAGGTGAGAATATATGTAAATTTCTATAGATCGATATCATTTGTGAATTTGGAATACCATTAGTCATTGTAAAAAATATTGGGTCCACATTAAAGAATAATATAGTCAAGAGATTATGTGGCAAATATAAAATCCATTATATGTATTCTACACATTATTGTCAAAAAGTGAAAAGACAAGTGAAAAAAATAAAACACTTACAAAGATATTAAGAAAAATAGTCACCAATAATGGCTAGATTGGCATAATTAGATTATATGTGCACTTTGGGAATATTGCACAAGTGTTTTTGGAATGTAAGCACCATTACCTTTTGAGGATGATATAACTTATTTGTGTGCTTCTTTGAGAGACATCATCATATATAATGAATATTGAGACAAATGATTATATTAATTACATACAATAGTTGATTGACAGTATAGCCTAATGAAAATATTGATGTTTACCAATATTATATTAATATAACATATGGAAAAATGTTTTCATCCATAAATTTAAAATTAGAGACTTAGTACTAAAAGAGAATCAAAATAACACTAGTGCTACTAAAGATAATAAACATAAATTTAAGCCCAATCATTGGGCCCATTTGTGGTTATCAAAAAATGTGGGCATAAGTTCATAGTCAGTTACGTACACTAGAAGGTAATAATTTAAAGAACCATATGAATATCATGCATTTTAACTAATATTATATATGATTTAAAAAATACAAAAATATTCAAATATTCCATTAATCCAAATTCAAGACCTTAGCATGACATGATTTATAGATTAAACTATTTACATGTATTATTTATCAAAATATTGGTTGATGTCATATTATTTATATAATAACATGTATTTAATGATATATGAGTTCTATTAAATACATATAGGTTACACATGGATATATAGAATTTGATTTTTCCTTTATCAAGTGGCATTGCCAATGCTCAGGGCATCTTGTTCCATGTGTTTCAGTATAATAAGTTATATCTTTATATGGACCTTTTACCATGTTGATAGAATTATATTACTTACACATATCTTACTGGTTACTCATTTATTACACAATTATACATGATATGCCACTATATTACAATGTGATATATTTTTTATGCTCCATCGATGTTACTATTATTATACATGATAGGATAATATATGTTTGACTAATGTGTGTGATGCATGGGATTACTAAAAGTGAAATCCTTGATGTTCCTTGTTTTTGACATTTTTATGTGTATTTACACATGGCCCTTTCCCTTGTTTATTGAAACATCATATATCCCTTGTATGTGGCCCTAGGAATAATGTGTAACACTAATGCTTGAACTTTTAAAAATTGAGTGGTGCCATGATCTATATCACGAACTATTATTATGTAATATTATTTATTGATCCTACTACATTTTCCCTCATTGATACATATATTTAGACACGACACTTACTTTCCATAGATTATATATGTTACATACATAGCTTTAATCATATATACATTACTACGATGACATCTTCTTTATTTGATTAAATATATATTACATAATGTTATCTTTACAAAAGACATGATAAATTTTACCTTTATTTTAAGATAAGTGACTTACATGATACATTCCTCATCTTAAAGGGGAGAAGTAAAATGGGACAATAATAAAGACACAAGTTTACATGAATAAAATAAAATAAAATTAGAGTAAATATTTCAAATGGTTCAGATATATTACATATATGGGCATAAAAATATAGATTATAGTGGAAGTTACCATGTATATACACTCGATAGAAAATTGAGAATAGATTCATACACACTTGGATTAATAGGCATGGGTATATGAATAACATTTTAGAGGAATATGATTATAGGGTTTCACATTCACATACATTCGAGATATAGGATCTCAAATTCAGAATATAGTTTAAAAAAATTCTATATCGGCTGGTACAAATGTAGGGGTCATGATAATGGTTCATCCAAACATAAAAATAACATAGTTTTAGTGTAATTTAAAATATTTTTCATTCAAATTCATACTTATATGGTTTGTGTAAATGACTAGGGCATGGACATGGTCTATTCTCTTTCGATTAATCATTATATTATACATTGATATAAACTACACAATCAAAGTTGTATTTATTATGGGGGTTTGAACATTATTCATTCCCTTTTGTTATTTAATTTTATTTTTACATGGAGTGAGTTTGATCAAACTTAAGAGAATCATTATAATTTATTATATAATTCATAGTTGGTGGTGGATTCATTTTATTAGAGTGAATATCTCTTGATGCTTGTCTCATTTACTCATGTAGTCATTTATTGGATTAAACTTGACCTGATGGTTATTATTTTTTCTTGTATAGTTATTTGGGTTAGTGAATTACATAACTTTCCCCAAATTCATGAGGGTTGGGGCATTTCTCCTTATAAACACATAATCTTGCATATTTACACAAATTTTGCGCATTATCTATTCAACTTTCCATGTGCTTAAGAAAGGAAACACAATCTATATAATGCTTCAATGAAGCATCAAATCTAACAAGTTGTAAGGGAAACATGATTTTTACCAACTATTAAATTAAAAGGAGGAAATTTTCAGATACTAAAAATTTGATACTTTATAATGACAAGAATGACATACATTTTCCACACATGACTTGAGCACCTAAATGAGGTCATAATCTACTATTCTCTCACACTTTCATGGTATCATAAGATTCAACCCATTTTTCATTTTGATAGACACATAAAAAATCCTAAATATCTATTTAAAACATGCTAAATATCTTACAAATAAATCCTAATAATATAATTTTATTCCACCTATACATACTTGTTCTGCCAGATACATTTATTATC
>JARHVA010004551.1:767500-822500 GCA_037957365.1 Torreya grandis
CCCTCTTACAATAAAATATGAGTAGATCAATAATCCTAATGCAGTCCTACTCATTATTCAATATAATTAAAACCACAAGTTATTAACGTGGATGGGTGTGTGAGGAACCCAAA
This sequence comes from Torreya grandis, assembly GCA_037957365.1. Lineage (NCBI taxonomy): Eukaryota > Viridiplantae > Streptophyta > Pinopsida > Cupressales > Taxaceae > Torreya > Torreya grandis. Next base: position 767,614 of record JARHVA010004551.1, read on the forward strand.
TGTATGCCTACACATTTCCCCATATAATCAATACAATGAGTTACCCATATGACTAAGAGGATGTATGCCACATGTCATCATGTCTATATGTAACAAATTAAGATATATCTACAACTTAGCTAGACTTAGTAAAATTTAGTATCAGATAAGGTGATCAACTATAATCCATTATAATAAATGTTTATATGGGAAGCATTATCATAGAACACCAAAGGAGAGGGTTCAAAAACCTCTAGGAAAATGACACTATGCAGTAACCCTAGCTATGTATAATTACATGAACAAAAACTAATATAGTTCTCACCAAAACCTAGGAAACAAATGGATATAGTTAAACATAAGAAAAAAATCAATTGATCATGGTTGACAAATGGGGGCATGTATCACCCAAAATTCAATATGGAAAGAAAAAAAATAATCATATCTATACTAATTTTAAAGATAATGGTAATCTAAGAGAGGAGTTATACATTTAACACATATTACTTAAATAATATCTATCAAAAGAAATACCAAGAGTTAGAAATACTTATCTTGGGTGAACATGTCAAGTCTCAATCTCTCACTTGGCCAATGGTGATTTTTAAGAGGTTTTTGTGGCTTTGTATGGATCACACTATACAAATAATCTCTAGGCTAAAATAATCATACATTTCATCTAAGGCTTCTCACAAGATAATTAATCTTATATCTAAGGAAAACCCTAAGAAATGGCTCCTTAAAATGCATATTTAATAGAATTATGAACTCTATTGATGTAAAAATGAATGTTACTCTCTATTGGATTGAAATGAGACTTGTATTTATTGCATTGGATAAGCCTTAATCCTTCTATAATTTTAGCTACCAAGATTGAGCTAGTCGACCCAGTTGGTTATAAAAAATTACCATTAGGCTTTGAAATTAGTTTGCTTGGCTAACTTAGTTATGTAAAATGTGATTATTATTTTATGACAAGATCAACCCAACCGATCTTGTCAAAAAATAAAGTATTTACTTAGTTAGGGGCTACTTAAGGGAGAAATGATTATGTAAATATGTAGATGGGGTTTGGATTACTTAGGGAGTTGGATAAGTGGGATTTTAAATGGATTTAAGTAATGATATAGTTGAATAAAAATATTTAAAATCACCAATGGTCTACCCAACCCTTTCTTGATGCACCCTTTAAATCATACACTTAGATATATTGAAACACAATAGGTTCATGCAATACATAAATCATCAATAAATGATAAATTTTAAATATAATGTTGTTTTTATACATATTCCCCAATAAAATATCATCATGTGTCATGAATTTGTATCATGGGATGGTGCTTTGAGAATGAACATAAAAACACACAACACTAAACTAACAAATTATAATAGAAAACAAAAAGTAAATGTAATTGAAATAGAAATGATAGTAGGTAATTTTTTCAAATAATCAAAATTAACATATAAATATTTTATCTTACCTTTATCACTAAGTGGTTTTTTTCTATAGTTTTAGTATTGATAATGGAGTTTTCATTAACTAATTTCAAAAACCCAAAGGATACAAGGTTCGGGAGAAAAAATAATCAAAAACACGAAAAACAATATACATGAAATCCTTAAAAAATAAATAAGTCACTTGTAATTTTGTCAAGATAGGATGAAAAAATCTAAGTTAGGACAAAAATTCCAAGGGAGTTAGATATAATTATATTAACTTGTTTAACAAAAAATCAAAGTCTAATAAATGACTAATAAATTTAATAAATGTACCTTAGGTCAGAAAAGTAACAGTTCAAATCAAACGAAGGAGATATGACACTATAAATAATGTAACTATTGAGTTTTTGAGTCACCCCCAACTTATGAATAACTCACAAGGATCTTGTAAAATATTTGTACACCTTTGAAGTGTCAAGTTATTTAAATCAAATTATACATAGATTCCTCTCATCCATGCTTTTATTAAAGAAACCATCATAAATCTATGCATTGACTAAGTGTTGATGAACATGCCCACTAGCCATTATAAATGTGTACCCCACATAGGATCCTTCATCACACAAGCTAAATGGTGTGCAAGTTCAAGGACATAGAACCCCAACCTTCAGACAACTCATGTATATGTAAAAAAGAATCAGTTCCAAGTTATGAGAAGTGCACCTAAGAGATTTCATATTCATGTGCATTTCTATTCAAAAGGACCCCTAAAATTCATAATGAGGTCTCACACCAAATCATAGAGTTTTACTTCTATGATATCATATATCATAGACTACAATCCACATTATGCACATACTTATTCATAAACACATGGATCCCAGGTGCAAAGTAATTATGTGATAGTTTAGGGGAGGCCTATGTAGTGATTAATATATGGAAGCAAGGTATAAAAATATAGTTGTAAAAGTACTTGAGTAGTTTTTGATGTCTTGCCAGAATAATTAAATGTAAAATCAATTGTTAGACATTAAAATATGAGTAGACACCACCCCTTTGAATTTTTCGGGAATATTCTACTCCTAAACACACACATGGATACAAAATAACCTTACCACCAACCCCTAGAACTGAATCACTAGACATAATTCAAAGAACATGGGCATAGTGCCATAATAGAATTAAAAACTGTATCTAACACCCCAAGTGGCATATTAATTTTAAAATGGCTTGATATGTTATAAAAAGCCTTATTTTTCATTATAAAATGGTTTGACATATTTTTGGCAACCTCACGCTACCAAAGTTTGCTCTTAGAGAGAAATTTTATTGGATAAATCTTGCATGTTAATGAGAATTAAGTTCACCTCCCTCTATTTTTATTAAACTCTCTATGTTATTTATAGTTGTTGATCTTTGTATATGGTTCAAGTTCACCCATCTCATCACTATTCATTCCTAGCACCTCTATGTGGAATGTAAAAATCACTTGAAGGTTATGTTTTATGCACATATAGGTCTATGTAGGCATTGTTTATGGATAAAATTTGTCCCTCTTAATGATGCACTATGTTCCCACACCTCCATAACATGTAATTATGCATTTAAAGTGTCCTTGGTGGAGTCTATGTGATAATGTCTTATTCTCAATTATTTTTAGTGTGTTTAAGATAGTAGGAGTTCTCATTCTATTTATTGTGTATCACCTTTTATTTTATCGAAATATCTTACCTTCTCTCTCCCTTTTCCCTAAAAAATATTAGGTATAGATTAGTCATAGATTTACCTTTATGTTGTTTAGTTTGTGCATTAGTTTTAAACCAAGTGCACTTAAAATAAAAGGAATACAGTCTACTCTGGAGGATTATCCTAAGTATCAAAAGGGTATGACACCTTGGGGAAGCTTCCACACCTTGGTTATGTCCCCATAATTTTAATGAAATAACTAATGTTCCACATGCATAGGTAAGAGATAAATCATCCATGCCTAGTGCCAAACACTTTGTGCCCTGTGTAAGGCATTCATGCTCTATGCCCTATGATAAAATGTATTTCATAGTAAACCATCCATGAGTTTACATTTCAATGAAAATAATTTTTTGCATGCCTAGTGGGACTAACTTGAAAAAAGAGATGAGGAATTGGTGCTACCTTTAGCTAATAAGTGTTGTAGACACTCAATGAGAGAACTTAGCAACTCCATGTATTTTTGGTTCATAAAGGTCAGCCCCCTATATACATTCCATGAATAATAAGATCATATATGAAGGGTATTAATTTCCATCTCATATATATTTTATTTACCTGTAGAAGGAGAAGAGTAAGAGCATCTTCATGCCTTATCAAAAGGAGAAGTTCAAGGTACTCATCTATTAGAGCTCAATCTATACCTCTATTTGGAATATTTCTTGTACCTATATGAAGCTCATTTCTTATCCCATTCATGGTTAGGTAGAGAAATAAGTTGTTTGTACCTTTTAATGGAGGCAGTCTTTTGATTCTTTCCTAGTATGATAACATTCTAATCATAGTCCTCAAAAGATTATACTACTTTACTAGTTATAATGTGACTTCCCCTATGGAGTATATCTAGGATATTGTAAATATCTTTTCAGTGTACCATGCAACTAAAGATAACATTACAATCATGATATTTGCCTTTTCCTTTAATGATAAAGCACTTCAATGGTACCAAGGCATGAGACTAAATTCCATTCACAACTGAGATGAACTCAGGTAGGAATTATGTAGATAATTTGTAGACCAGAGTGACCATTTATCCTTGATAGACAAACTCATAACTATAAAGTAAGCCCTACATAAGATGATGGTTGATTTTAAATTTAGATTCTAGAGATTCTAGGATTGGATCCCACCCTTGTGTAATGCATCTCCCAATATAATACATTTTTATATTTTTTAAAGGCTATTAATAATGACATATACATGATGATTCAATTAATAGGAGGCATAATGTTACTTGGTGCTCATGAAATTATTGTTTAGGTAAAAGAATGTTCAATCCAAGCAGGGAAAATTATACATATACCCCCATGCCTCTATTCAGAGAGTTTCCCTATCCAACTAGATACCTAACCTTTATTACCACCTATCCCCACCTAATGATCCCACCACATTCATCTTCTATTTTCCCTAATGAATTACATTAGGTTAAAATGCTACTAAAAATATTTTGGAATGAGCTTGTATTCTTCACAAGGTAGCAAGAATAATACTCGAGACATTATCAACCATCCACTAAGCAAAACCAATCAAGAATACCTCCTTACTAAGGTGGCATTCAAACAAAAAACTATATCACATACAATAAATCACCTTATTCATAGAAATTTGATGTAAATAACACCTCTAGAGCCCTTGAATTAGTGTAAAACAATCTTGCATAGGATCATGAATGGTATTTTCCATGTAACTAACCATATAATCAAGATACATGCACAAATAGAGTCAAAAACAAATATTTCATTATAAAAAGTTTAACACAACCCCAAGAGTAGATGAATAACACAACTTTACGTGAGGGAAAAATTTAAATACCAACACAAGAAAAATATGGGTCTACTTTCATCAATTGGTAGGAGGACAACTTCAACTATGTGAATCAAAATAATGTGTCAAGTGAAAGAAGCACTGTAGTTTATTTTAATATAAGATTAAAAAGGAGAGTGATAGAGGAATATATGTTAGCTTTAGTACCATTATCTTCAATTCCCTATACCACTCACACAAGTACACAAGCTAAGGTGCTTATGCAATCTTCAATGCACATAAAATAGGCTACACAAAGAGAAGAGTCACCTCAAGCGAGTCTAAAAATATGGGAAGAGACTACTATTCATAAACCATAGTTAAAAGGATATTAGATTCTCTTCACCAAAGTCAAATAGGTGATTAGTATGAGCCTTAATGTAACCATGTGGGATGCTCTTGTTATTCTAGCTCAAATAAATTTGCTATAAGATGCTCTAAAAATATTCTAGGAGTATAATGCATCCTAACTTATGCCTTCCCTCTATGTAAGTCTATGCCAGCCCAAAATGGAAGAAACACAATTGTGTAGTAGTTCTAAGCTACCCTTATTCTACATCTCCTTGATCATCAACCAATATCTAGTGCACAACTGCATGATGGACTCAAGCACAAGCAACTTGGTGATGCAAAACAAAATTACAAATATGCTTAAAATTGCATATTCACTTGTTCCAAAAGGAGTGGTCCAACTAGATGGAATGATAGTAAAAACCATGATAATCATTATAAATTTAAATCTTACACTAAATGCATGCCCAAGAAGCTCAATTATACAAGATATTATAGTCATTGGCTTACCTCCCTACTTCACCATCTACCTCTCTTGAGACATCAAAACAAATATGGGTAGATATTTATCTTTAGATTAGTTGCATATTTTACTCAAGACTATATATTTGACTAAATTAACCATTAGTAATAACCCTATCTTCAAAATCTATGTTGAACCATACTCCCCCAACCTAGTTAAATTAAACTATGCAATATTCAACCAAAAGGAAAATTGCATTGTCCATGAAGCTAGAACACTGCTTGAAGAGATCCCAGATTGGTTTTTGGATAAATGGGCACATGAAAATTTTGAGTGCAATCCATATGTCTATATGAAATAAATAGGTCTAGGTATGTATTATATCCTAAAGGAGGATTATGTGCTACCTGAGTTCATAAACATGTAAGATAAACTAGATGGTACATGATAATTATACTTGGATGGTTCACAAAGTGAAAATTGTGTTGGAACTAGTGTTATGTTAGTCTCTCCTTGAAAGGATAAATATTTCCATGCTTTCAAAATTGTATTTTTTTCACATGAATAATGTTTTAGAATATGAAGCACTTTTCCACAGCCTATAGCTTACACAAAATAAAGGAATCAAGGCATTACAAGTATTGGGTGATAGTAAACTTGTTTTTAAATAGGTTAAATGTAGGGCATGACAAAAAATGGATTGATGAAAGATTAAAATCATAGAGTATGAGATATTATTGAAGTCAATGCATTAAAAATAACTTCCAAACCAAGATCATAGAATACTAATGTGGATAGACTTGAAACCATAGGTACATAGTATGACATGCCATATGGTATAATGAAGGAGTTTGAGCAGCTTGTGAAGCTCGTGGTTAGATCGGTAGGCCCTGACAATGTAAATAATTGGTAGGTGTTTAAGAGTGATGAGAAAATTATCAACTTCCTACAAGATGAGGAATAATTATATGCTAAGAACCAAATACATTTTTAATCACAGTATGAAGATCAAGTCATCCAATTGAAGGAAAACAATCTACCAAAAGGGTTAGTAACACTAGAAAGAATCTTCAATTCTGATGACCAACTCAAAGTATAAAAATGAAGCATGATAACAAAAGAGGAGATCTTTTTGCATGTAACCATTTCAAAATGAAAGGTCCTAAAATCTATCAAGGTATGCTCCCTACTAGTAATTAATAGCTTAAATGAACTCATAAGGAGATACGATGATATCTTTATATAGAGCTATAAATATCTTAGAATCTTTGATCTAGTCTTAGTGCAACACATAATTGATCTTGAACCTGATGCGTAGTCAGTCTACCAAAAGTAGACGCCTGTCAACCCAAAACATGAACCATTGATGAGAAAGGAGCTCTCAAATCTCATTGAATCCAATATAGTAATTTTAATTAGACATTCTTCATGGGTTTCCAAATTAGTCACAGTGAGGAGAAATAATGGGTAAATTCATCTATGTGTGAACATTAGAGATTTAAACAAAATTTCCCTCAAATACCACTATCCCATCCCACTAATGGAGTAAATCCTACAAATAATTATAGGTATAAAACAATTCTTTCTTAATAGATGGTTATGTAAGATACAATCATATCCTTGTGTAAGAGTGTGATCATTATAAAACATCATTTTCCATTAAGAGGTGAAGCTTCACATACTAATGGATGCCATTTGGTTTGACAAACACAAGAGTAACATTCAAAATATCCATAGATATGGTATTAAAGGAGCTTATAAATAGGGTCATCTTAGTTTAATTTGATAACATAACTATTTTATCTAAGTGCATAGAGGATTATTTAGGCCATCTATAATAAGTCTTCAAAAGGTTCTAGGAGTTTAGAATATCTCTACACTGTAATAATTATATCTTCATAGTTCATGAAAGTATTGTACTAGGGTGTATTATTTCCAAGAAGGGACTTGTAATCAATTTAGAGAGAGTTAAGGCTATTTCATTCATCATTCTTCCTAGTCACAAGAAGAGTCTCCATATATTCTTAGGAATAATCAATTTTGTTAGGATATTTAAACCTAATTTTACCACCCTAACCAAAACCCTTACTATGATGCTAAAAAAAAAGGTTGCATTTAACTAGACTCAACAAGGTAAGGATAGTTTTGAGGACATTAAGTGTGTCATCATGTAGTCTTCCACATTGATCAATCTAGATAATAGTAATAATTTTATCCTTTATGAATTTGGTGGGTTGGAAGGCATCTTAGCTATCCTTACATAATAAAACAATGATCATTTAGAACATCCAATTTCTTTTTTCAACCAGGTGTCAAAAAATTATGAGCTGTGTTATATATTTATGAAGAAGAAAATATTTCTAGTTATGAGAGCACTCAAGAAGTTTTGTAATATTCTCTCCAAAATAAAAATTGGCTCATGGTTTTACACTAAGGTATCAAAAAGTTTATGCTCAGCAAGGACATCAATGAGAAAAGTGATGGTTAGGTCACAAAGGAGATGAAGTATGATGTGGAAATCTAGATCACTAAGCTAGTACAAGGAAAGGGACACTACAAATAATTGGATGAGGTGATAAAATTTGAAGATAGGATATTCTTGGTGTCATATTAAAAGGAATCAATGGGCCAAGAAGCTGTAATAGACTAGGGACAAAATATGATGACCTTGATTCAAATTGGCTCATACCCATTTGGATTAAATAAATCCAAGTGCAGACATTTCAAGTTGTAGTCCATTCCCTATGTACTCTTAATTGGTGTGAATTTCTATAAATATATTCATAGATTCCTCTTGAGGTTAATAAAATCTAGCTATGTAAGTGTAATTCCTTGATAATTGTATGATGGCCCTATAGGAGGCCATTATTCACCCAAGACCACTACTGCAAAAAACATGTGATCTAGCTATTATTGGCTAATTTTTTTCAAATATGTTCATGTATATGTGATTTTTTAAATTTAATTCACCTTATTTGAAGACAAACAATGGCTATTAGCCTTACCACTGTGCCCAATACAAGTTGATCAACCATTTGCATAATGGGGCCTAGACTTTATAGTCATGATTAATTCACCATAAAATGTTGGACATAAATGGATCCTCATGGCCACAAGATATTTCATGAGATAAATATAAGTATTAAAACTTAGAGAGGCTAATGAGACATCCATCCTAGGCTTCTATCAAGGTATTTTAATAAAATTTGGTACCCTATCCACCATTATGTCTGATAATGCATTAGCTTTCCTTGGAAATAGGATCAATGAATGGGACATCAATCATAGCCTCCATCTGAGTGCCTCATTGAATTATTAACCTCAAGGTAATGTTATGTTTGATTCAATGAATAATAATTTGGTCCATATCATAAAGAGGACCGTGGAAGACAATTATCAAGCTTGGCATAATAAGCTTAGGACTGCCCTTTGGATTGATTCGATCACACCAAAAAAAGTGTTGAGAAATTCACCCATCATGTTAGTTTATAGAAGGGAGGCCAGATTGCCCACATCTCTCATGTTTCCTTCATTTTAACTTTGCCATTAGCTTATATTAGTCAAAATTAATCCCCTCAATGTAGGATTAGTAGAGCTAATGGATCTCAAATAAACTAAAGCATAAGGTACACACACTATAAGACACCAATAAGCCCATATAAAGATAACTTATGATAAGAGGGTTATTGATAGAAGTTTTAAAAAAGGATATTTAGTGCTTAAATGGGATGTAGATAGATCATAATATGGAAGTCATACTCAGTTTGATGTGATATAGAGGGGTCCTTATGCCATAGCTAGCTGCAAGCAAGCCAACAATTTCCATCTCACTATATCGAATGGAGAAGAACTACCAATCCCAATCATAGGACCCATCTCAAGCACTATCTCCACTGATTATTATGTAATTTAAAAATAAGTATATTAGATGTTTTTATTTATCAAAGTGCCTTGCACACCTTATTTTAAGATAATTTTATTTCCTCTAAGCACTTGTGCACAATGTTCTCTTAGTTTAGATCTCTTTCATCTAAGTGCCTTTGGAATAGTTATTTACTTTTTGTAGAAGGTCTCAATCCATTCTAAAGTTATGGATACATAACCATTGCATTCACTGATGAAAGGACAATAAGTTTCAAAGACTTCATGCCTAATAAACTGCTTCAAAGGTTACTAGATTCCTACTTACCAAACAAGTGGCCCGTAGACGTTGCTCAAAGTGTTGACTTTATAATTCACCCCTAGATTTTGAAAATCTCACAAGGAACCTAAAAAATATTTTTAAAACTATGAAGTATCATGTTATTTAATTAAAACTATGCACAGACACCTCCCATTTATGCCCATGCTTAAAGTAGTTAGTACAGATCTATGCATTGACTAAATGTTGATTTGTTCCCATTAGGCATTCTTGATGCATTCCCCATGTAATATAATTCATCACACAAGCCAATATGGCATGGAAGTTCAAGGATTTAGAGCCTGAGGATTCAAGTAGTGTACACATAAGTGTGTAAGAAGTAGTTCAAAGTCATGAGAAGTACACCTAGGAGATTTTATATTCATGCATATTCCTAATCAAAAGGGGCCCTAAAACTTCATGATGAAGTAAATATCATACATCGTAGACTATGATTTGAGTTTCACACATACTACTTCATAGACACATGGATCCTATTTGTAAAGTAATGATGTGGTAATTTAGTAGAAGCCTATGCAATGATTCATAGATGGAAGCAAGGTACAAAAAGGTAGCTAAAAAAGTAGTTGAGTAGATTTTAAGGTATTTTCATAAAAATTAAATGTATAATTAGCTATCATATGTTTGAATATGAGTACATGCCATGCCTCTAACTTTTCTAGGAATCTTCTAGTCCTAAACACACCTATGGATCCAAAAGAACCACACCACCAACTCCTAGATCTGAGTCACTAGATAGAATTAAAAGATTATGGGCATGATACAAAAATATAATTAGGAACTATATTTATTTCCCCAAGTGTCACATTAATTGTAATAATCACTTGATTTATTATAAAAGTTTGGTTTTTCATTATAAAATGGGTCAACACAATTTTGGTAACCTCACACTACCAAAGTTTTCCCTCCAAGAGAATTTATATTGGTTGAATCTTGCATGTTAATGAGAATTAATTTCACCTCCATCTATTATTATTACACTGTATGTTCTTTTTTTTTATCTTTGTCTGTGGGTCATGTTTTCCCCTCTCATCACTATCCATTCCTAGTACCTTTGTGTGGAACTCAGAACTCACCTGTAGGTCATATTTTATGTGCATATGAGTCCATGTCAAATTTATCTATGGATAGCCTTCATCCCTCTCAATGTCACAGTATGTTCCCACACCTCCATACAAAATATTTATCCATTTAGAGTGTCCTTGGTGGATTTTTTGTGATAACTTCTTATTCTCAAAGATTTATAGTGTGTTCATGGTAATAGGAGTGCTTGATCTATTCTTGGTGTATCACCTTTTATTTTATGGAAATATCTTACCTTGTCCCTCCCTTTTATCTCAAAACTCTTAGGTTTAAATTAGTATTAGTTTTACCTTTCTTCTCTCTAAGTATTCACATTGGTCTTAAATCAAGTGCACTTAGAATAAAAGGAATCCAACCTACTCCAGAGGCTTGTTTCAAGAAGCACAAGTGCCCCACACCTTGGGGACATTCCCATCATTGTGATAACACAAATGATTTTGTATGTGTGCAGGTGAGTGATAACACTTCCACACCTAGTGTTGAGCTCTTTGCAATGTAAGACATTTGTGCTTTTCACCCTAACACAAAGCATCCTACATAGAAGACCATCCATGGATGCACATTTTGAATGACAATAATAACCAACATTAATGTGAGAGAATTAAAAATCCATAATCAAACAAAGATGGAAAATAATATGAATATAAAAAATATTTATGAAAGAGAAGTAAAAATCCAAACTCAATCAATAATGTAAAAATTAAATTTAAAATAAATGGAACAAAAATGGTATCAAAAAAATTAAATGAGAAAACTTAGAGTTAGAACTATAATGAAGGAAAATACAAGAAGGATAAAGTGATGAATAAAAAATGATCTTATAACCACTCAAAGATGTAGAGTCAATTCTAATGATATATTAACTAAAACAATAATATTTTGAGGATATATTGAAATAGATGAAAAATAAGAAGTAGATAAACTAGGAAAATAATTAGAAATAGAATTACCTATAAATGGGGTATATGAAATGTGTGGTGGGGGAGATGAAGGTGGAACCAAAGTGAATAATCTTTATCAAAAATAGACATTAAAATGAATTTGGAAACACATTAAAAATTTTGACATTAAGGAATATAGATAACTTCCTCTATCCACACAAATTTAGATTTACAAGTGATGCATAAATATCATCCCATAAAGGAGATATATGCATGTAAAATTAAAATGGACATACCTTACCACAATGTGTTCTTCATTTCATAAGACATCCTTATAGAGTTGTTGATCTAATATAAATATTGGGTTCTTGCATGATAAATTAGGTAAGTACTATAAATATACTTTCAAAAGTATGAGACTTCCTACCCCAGTCTAATGGCCTACCTCACCCCATTGGACGTTGGCTCTGTCATGAGGACAACTATGGATATTTAACCTCAAATATGATATAAGATTTACCTAATAATAATGTATTTTGGTGTGACTTTGAATTTTAAAAGTTTTTTTACCTTTTTATCATCACATTTTAATTTAATGATTTGGATTTTTAATTTTATGGCTTTTATCTATTCCTCTTCCACACAAATTCATACAACCAAACATTGGTGTTAAAAAATACTATCATTAGAGAACTTACACTTGGTATCTAGAGAAAATAACTTAGAGAAAATGGTTTCTAATACTTTTTTACTTTCACTATAGATGAGATTAATATTTTGAAACTAACCTTTGTGTGCCCATAGCGGAATATAATAAGGTATAAGTGATGGAAGGGAACATGGAATGATTGAGTTATATCAAACAAAAAAAAATGTCTAGTGTGAAAATGGTACAATGATAAGTAAGTACAAATAATATTCATAAAATATGGTTTAAGTGAGGGAAGACATGAAAAATAGATTTTGTAAAGTTACTACTAAAAAAATAATATTCTATAATCTAAGAGTATGAAGTCATATCTCTCAATCATTTCCCTATTTTTTATGGGAGACACTTATCTAAGATATTCAATGTAATTAGTTTAGAAGATGCATATTTGTGAGTAAATCTTAATTCCATCAGAGGTATTGCACTAAAACTCATAAAAGAAAAACCCAATATATGTAAAAAAAAATAAAAAATATAGAATTATTTTTTGAAGAAGACCTAGTCTTATCTAAGGTCTTATAATATAACTCAGAAAAGAAAACCCAAAGAGGTGAGAAAGTAATAATGTTTGTAAAGAAATGAATTGATGACCCAAAAGAGACTTGGAAGCCAATATTATCAAGAACAAAATAATATTCATAAGGATGTATGGGTCCAACCCAAGGTCTTATTATAAATCTCATGAATTAAATGAAGGAATTTGGATAGACCAAAGGACCAATGACAAGAACTAAGGCTACTAAAATCTATGCAATGATACTCTTGGGAAAGGTTTGGAAAACATGCAATAAGTGTTATCACCACATTACATAAGAATATGTGAAAGACATAAGATAATAATAGTATTGGAAATAAAAATTTAAGTAAAATATTTCTTTAAGAATTGAGCATTAGTCGGTTCTATCAAAATATGTCCTTCATTAGTTTGTAATTTGTAAGTACTACAACCAAGAATGTATTTGACCAAGTAAGATTCCCACTAATTTTGAGCATACTTTCCTTATTTATTATGGATATACTATAATTTTTGTACCAAGTCACCAATATTAAAGTCAAAAACTTTGAATTTGTGATTTTATTGTTTTGTAATTAAATCAATCTTTTTTTATTGACGGTTATGTTGTAAAGTACCTAGGAAACACTCATATAAAATTTCCAAAGATTGTAAATGGCACTCAAAAAATTATTAATTGTTAATAATATATTGAAGATAGATGCACAAGGATGGTAAATCAACTTTTATAAGTAAGAAAAAATTAGAACAATATAGTAAAAAAAAAGGTGATGGCCAAATAGTAGTATAAATGCTAGTATGATAAAGCCCAAAGTGGAGGATAAAGTTTTAGGTGCTAATCAAAATGAGAATATTTTATTTATTTTTTTAATATGTTTTTAATAATATTGTTAGGGGATATAACTTGGAAATTTCATTGTGTATGATAAGGCATTGAAAATTTGTGCATGATTTTGAATTTAGCACTTAACTATTTCATATCCTTAATCTTGAAATTTCCACCATTGTTAGAAATTATATTGTTGGGAATTTCAAAGTGAAAAATGATTTGATTAAGTAAAATATTTGATATGGTGATACTTATGACATTAAAAAGGGGCATAAATTCAACCCAGTAGGTGAAATAATTAGTGTCTGTGATGATGAAGACATGGTTATCATGAGAATGATGTAATTTACCAATGAGATATAATCCTTGCATGTAAAAATTCCAAGGAGATTATAATGTCTGAATCTCATATGGAGGATAATGAATAAGATCATCATGAAATTTGTAGGGATGTCATTTTTTAGAAAATGTGACATCTTTTTAAAATTTGGGCTATTAGTATCCCATACATAAGAATTTGTGGTTCTAGCATGTCCTTTGCAGTGGCCATCACAAATGAAATCATGTGATTTTTCAAAGAGGGAAGGAACATCATATTGAGTGGTAAAAAAAAGCAAGGTACCTTAGGAATCTTTATAATATAGGATGTCATGTCATAATACATATATGTAAGACTATTTTTGAATTCTAGTATTTTTATGTTAATTAATGCTAATAGGATAGGTGTGCTGTTTGATAAATTATATAATGTTTTTGTACCACTAGATTTATTGGATAGTTATATCCTCAATTTAACAAATAAGAGAATAGTTTATTATTCGTAATGAAGATGGTGATTTGTATATTTGGAATTTAAATTGGGAATTATGAAGAACTTGACAAGGATGAAAAATATAGGAAAATGAAGTAATTGAGTCAGCTATGGAATTATGTTCTCAGGAATTGGTTCCATAGTGAATGATTTTAATTCTTGACAAAGAGTGGTATAGATTTGGTGATAAGTGATAATATTTTCACTCTTTCATTGGTATTCATAGTTAAATTGGTGATGAATTAGTTGTGATTCTCATAAAGCTTATAGTTAAGGGATGTCTAAATCAATGGTGTCTTTCATGCCTAATATGAGATATTCATACTTATCCATGTCGTTAGTAACATCAAAGGTTAATTTAAAGGTAAAAGTTATGATTTTTTTGGGAGATAAACTAAGACACGTCTTTCCATATATTTTTGAAGGCATTTAGAACCATGAAATGAATGGTACAAGTATCTTCATGTAGGTTAATTGTAACTTAAGGTAATTATTCAATTATGGCTTTAGATTTTGGTTTATAAATGGTACTGTTTGGTTCATCAAGATTGATTATCTCAATGCCACATGTAAAATTATTGAAATAATATTCGAGTGAAATATATTTGTTAAGACCTTCAATCTATACTCTTTCTTCATTAGGAAGAGTATCTTGAAGATGGTTGGTCATTAGAATAAGAGCTACAATAATTTGATCAATAATTAGTTGTCCTTTAACTAATTTTTAAATAATGATTCATAAGTTAAATTCCATAAAAAAAAACCATCCATTTGCCAATTCTATCATCGAGTAAGAAATATATTGAGAATAAACAACAAAGAGGATCATAATCGATGATGACATACGTGGTTTGGTAAAGCATGTAGTGGTGAAGCTTTTCATCTATAAAACAAATGATGAGATATTCATATTCAATTTTGGTATAGCATCTCTGATAATATATTAGAGCATGACTAATATAAAATATGGGATATTCAAGGCATGTTTCATCTTGTTGGGAAAGCATTGCCCTAATTAATATAGGGTAGAGTAAGTGTACAATAAGAGAGGATAATATTTAGAATGAGGTTGGAGAGTGGGAGACTGTAGGAATGATTATTACATATTTCCAAATGATTTTTGACATGAAAAAATCCATTATAGAGCTATTACATTCATAAGAATGGAATTGGCTAAGTAAATATGATAAACCATCTCATTAATGAATCATCACATTACCTTGAGTTTTCCAAGGAATGTCTTTATATCTAAAATAGAATGAGTAATGAACATGTTGATAATATGTTTGATTTTATCTATATACACATTAATTCCTTGAAGAAAAACTATAAAGCCTAAGAGTTTACCAGGGTTAACACCAAAAACACATTTTTAAGGATCGAGTCTACCTTTTTATTTAATGAGATGGTCAAAGATGATAATGAGATCATTAAGATGATTTTTAGGATGCTTATATTTGGTGATAAGATAATCTACATAGGTTTAGACAATATTATGTATGGTATCATGAAATATATGGGATATGCCACATTGATAAGTAGCACCAACATTTTTAGGACCAAAAGGCATTTTGACATATTAATAAGTATCCCATTATATTGTAAAAGAGATTTTATGTTGGTCTTAAAGATAAATTCAATTTTTATTATATCCTATGAAAACATTCATGATAGATAACATTTTTTAGCTATTGGTGGAATAGACGATGGCATCTATTTATGGTAAAGGACTATTATCTTTGGGTCAAGCTAAGTTAATAGTACAAAAGTCTATAAAATGATAATAACCATGGATATGTTTTCCATATAGGAATAATATTATAATCCCATTTATAGTAATTAATAGTTTTGATGAATTCAGCATCTAGGAGTATGATGGTCTATTTATGACATAGGGTGGAAATATCAAGAGTAAAATTTCTATTGATTTTGATGCATGAGTTTGGAATGAAGGTAAGTAATGATATTATGGACTAAAATACTAAGGTCAATAAAATGCATATCTTCAAAGGACCATGTGAAAGCTTCATAATATTTATCAAAGAATAAATTAAAATTTTCATGTTTAATAAGATGAAAATATTTGGATATAGGATTGGGTTGAGAGATGATAGTTGTGCCATAATTAATTGTCATAGTTTATTAAATAATCAGAGCAATTACATCATAGAAATGATAGGGAGTCAGATGGAGTGAATAAATAGGATGTGTATTAGGGTTGATAATAAAAATGAAATTAACTAAATAAGGATACCTTTTTTTCTTAGAATGACCTAGATTGTGATGTTGGCATGCAGTTGAGATTTTTGAGCATAGAGTAGTTATAATATGGATTCATCAATAAGGAGTGTGGGTAATCGTCCATAATATTAAACATCTATTTCAATATCTAATTTTTCCCCCCATGTTTATGGATTGTAGAATGTATTTTTTGAATGGTTTTATCTTGTACATATAAGGTAATTTTAGGAGTATGGGTTTGATATTGTTCAATAAATGTTGGTATGAAGATAGTGGACATAGAACTAGGTTGTGTAGGATGATAAAAAGAGGTTGTGAATCTTGAATTAATAAGTTAATTTTATAAGGTATTAGATGTTGAAATATATTAGATTGTTTAATCTCTTGGATGATCCATATAGTATCTATCAATGATGCATTTATAGGTGGTACATAACCTTCTCGATATAAATCACTATCAAAGTATATGCAATTGACATGAACATTATGATTCAAGGCATGTATTTCAGATAATGATTTTTCATGATGTAATACATCTAAATATTGGGATTTAACTTATACCATAATGTAGGTATCATCATAAGATGGAGATATAACACATGTATATATTTTAATCAGAATATTTATAGTGGATAATACCATATTACTAAAAGTTAGAGGAGACATGGCTAAAGGATCTTGAAAGAGTTTGTATATCCCACATTCATTACAAAAAAATAATATTCTTTGTATGAAGCTTCATGTACATTACACGAGGGAGTGATATAAGTAGTGTTATCTATTAAAGTAAGGGTTCTATATCATGAAAGAATACAATGGGGGATCCATTTTATAATATAAGTGATCAAGTGGTATTTCAATTTTTTTGTAGCTCATTAGGTTTATATTAATGTGAATCTATGAGATTTACATGTAAATATAAATGTATATTAACAAATTAAAGAAGCAGATGATTATTGATGTGGGTGATAGAATGCAAATGGCATTGATATTTGAAATTCATAAGTTGGATGATACATGGATTAGGATTGGCTTGAGGTTTGTAATGTTTCACATTATGTAGGAATTTGATAAATTGGATACCAAAAGATGCATTAGCTTACATGTATTGAGTCTAGGGATGTTCCAAAATAATGTTGAAAGATAAGAGAATAACAAGTAACATAAGTTTGGTGAAGATTGTCTTGGGTCCAATGGCAAGAAGGAACCAAATGTAGTGGAGTGGTTTTAGGTTAGTTTTATAAAATCCATGCCATGTGACTCAGGTTTGTTCAAGGTTTTTGTTGGAATATAATATTTATTTATTTAACTGAATAGATGTGAAATTGATACTCAATCCTTCATCAACCAAACTTTTTTATGGCATTACCCCAAATCATGTTAATCTAATTTTCATATGTAGTATTATTTGGTTATTTGAATAGTTATTATAATGATGATATTTTGGTTATTATTATTTATCATGTTTATTTGGTTATATGGATGTTAAGTTGATGTTAAACTAATACAGGTTCAAATTTGATACTTTCATTAAAAACTATTAAGATGTTATTATAATGTGAACCACACATTATATGCTATGTAAAGTCATCCTTATACTCATTATTATATTATTTTCATTTTAGAACTATGGATATGTTTATAAATTCAATCATGAAATTACTTAGCATATTGATACTTGTTATCATGTTTATGTTTTGCTATTGGATTATTTGGATGGTTGTGAGAACTAGAAACATAATGAGCTAGGTTGGACATGCAACTCTAATATAATGTATATAAAAAGGGTGAAATATTTATTATTTTTATCCTTTGAGTCAAATTATTCTAAGCCTATGTTGTTTTGTTCATTAAACCTTATTATTATTTTGATTATTTGATGTTTAGTTAAATTTATTCTTATTTTATCTGCATGCATGCAGTTGCCATCATTATAACCTAAGTGATGGCTTGATTGGTCCATGTGTTTTTAAATAAAAGGGGATTATTGATTTTGTTTTTTATTGTGGGTTGACATAACATAATGATGAGGAACCATAGACCTAAACTAGGTCAAGGGGTTCTCATTAGTTATGATTTTTTGATCTTTGATTTTGGTTATAATAAGGTTTTAACATTCGAATGGAAATTAGGTTTGACTTAAAACATGATATGAAGTCATCAAGTAACTTCAAAGTGTAGGATTTTGGTAATTTTGTGTTGATTTGTTGTTAAACTCACATTTTTTAGAACCCTAGTATTATATTGCTATAATCTTTGGTGAAGTCATGAAAAGTTAGTGGTCTATCGTGGGATAATAATTTCATTTTATAGTTACATTTTGGGTGAAAATGGTGGATGTGCATTGGCCCACGTTTTTAGTGGTTCATGACAAGTATGTAGGATAAAAACTGGTTCTTAAGAGAAACCAATAGATTTCTTGGTATTTTAAATGGTGTAAGCAAAAGCAAAATATTTGTATCTCTCCTTGGTTGCCACAGTTTCATTGCATTTTTGGTTGCAAATTCAAGTAAGTGGTTTGTATTTTTTTTACCATGAAATTTTGAACTATGGTGTTTGATATGGAGTGCTGGAAAATAAAAATGAATTTTCAATATTGGAATGAGTGGTGTACCACTGTGTTATTATTTAGTTTTCTATAGGGCCCATGTTAAGTGTTTTGTTCTTTTATATGAACTCAAACCTTATTCAAGAGAGTTATTTCCTTGACTAAATCCATTACTAAATTATTTTTCTTAAGATGAGGCATAATTATTTATTAAATTTTGAGTTGATATTTGGGGTTTTTTTTATATGTTCTTTTGTTTTGTCTTTGGTGGCTACTATCAAGCTTGTTATTAAGCTTGTTATTTGTTTTGGTATGGTTGGAAGTCATCATGAAGTTGAAGGTTTTGGAAAATCATCTTGGAATAGTTTTAATTATAATTTTAGGTGCATATGTTGTATTAGAGTCTTGTGGGTTGTTTGGTGTGGCTATTGGGTGGGCAACTTCACATTTCTTTTAAATTTATTGTCAAAAATATGTTAAGGTATTTTAGTTATATGAACGGTTATTTTATATTTTTAGTTTTAATCAAAATAATATAAATTTAAATTTTTGTAATTTCTACCCTATTGGTTCAAATCAAATGATCCATGTATCATTTTTATTTTTCTTGACTAGTGCAAATTTGAATCTAAGGTGAATATGGATCACTTTTAATGCCATAAATGGTTGATACTTTGTAAACTAGTATCCTAATTGATGTTGATGAATCAATAAATAATTAATTGATTCATGTAGACTAATTTGACATTTCCATATGAAGAATAAAGGCATTAAAGTCATTATTATTTATGTTTCTCTTCAAATAAAACTATTTTCCATCCTATTAGATTCTTATCAATTTATTTATTTCTTTTGGCATATCTAATAAGTTATGTGGATTATAATCATTGAATATTAAATACCCTTAATTAGTATCCTTGTTTTTGAGCTCCACATCCAATAGATTGATGGGGTGGTCTAGGGCCACTGATGGGGACTCATTAGGACTAGAATGGTGGGTGTATATTCACTATCTACATAAGATGGACATGTGTATTGACTTCTTCAAGGATTTGAATTTTATTTTGATTATAGGATAGAACACTTGTGGATATATTTATATGTAATATGTAACTATTTAGTTAGATATAATTACTTATTTATCTAATTTAAGGTGGACGCATTTTACATTTTTTATATTCCATGTTTAGTATATTAATTTACATTTTCTGCATTTGTAGTGTTAAATGATTTATTTTAATGTTAAGTTCATTTATCATTTAATAACTAAATGTATATCATTTAGTGATATTATCCTTTTGGATTATTGTGTTGTTATAATAAAATTATATTACTTATTATGGAGTCGATCTTGCAATTTCATTTGGGAATTGATATTTTTACTAATGTTATGTGAACACCATGAGAGAGTAAAATTATTTTTATTGATTTTCTTTCTTTACCTTATTAATGTCATGGAATTTCATAATTTGTATAAATTACAATGAGTTTTTATATTTAATATTAAAGAGATTAATAATTATGATACAGTTGTTCCATGTCAAAGTGATATTCAACATAACCATAAGACATTTCACTTATTATTCATTTTTCTTGAATAAATTAAGAAGCATCATCCTTCACTGTTTCTTTATATAAGTTCATATAACATTATAATTTATTATTTACAATTATTTATTATACAAAGACATGATTAAAATTTTACTTATTTATCATTAGTTTAAATGGTTATCAATGTGTGAAGTCCTGATAGCTATGTTCAATTGTTTTAGAACATTTATAAGTTGATTGGACCTTAGAGACATAAATTATTGACACTTATAAATTGGTGAATATATATAATGGAGTGTTAATATACTAAAGTTTTGATAGGATATTACATGTTGATATAATATGTTATACTTACCTTGTAATATGATCTTCATGGCATTGGAAAAATAAATTAAACTCGTTCTTTTTTTTAAGAGAATCATTCTTGTAGATAATGACTTAGATAATAGATTTGATGAAAATATTTGTGATTATGTTTGGAAACCTGAAATTAAAATAAGAATCCCTATATGATCTTAAGAGTTATAATAATGACCCTATCATGTGAGTTGTTTATGGGAACTCAATATGAGTAGTAATTTCAAATTAGTTATTTCATAGTAAATTAGATAATATAAGTTTATAAAACTTAAATATATGATAGTACAATTATTTAATAATGTATGGTTTAGTTATTCCATTAAATCACAATCAAGAAAAGAATTGTGTGTAATTCCACCATTGATAGTTTAAGGAAAGCTAAGGGAGGTAAGTTGTTATTTTAGTTTCACTTGTATTAATTGGTGGTTCATTTTAGAACTAAGATAAGGTAATTGGAGGCCATGTGAAGTTTATAAGTGGTCCTAATAATGAAATTAAACATGGTTTTTGAAATATCAAAATATTATTAAAGTCACTAATTTTTTTTTACGAATATTCATTATTTATTCTAATATAAATGGAACATGTGACCATTGTACTACACGTATGTTATGATATTAGTATATGAAATGTGGGATTGTCAATAAATACCTATGAATATTTGTTTTGAATGCAATTAATATGTGTAATTCATTTTGGAAGTGCTTCCAATTGACACAATACCCATGTGTGTGGTAATGTTCATCAATGCTATGAAACTACATCATACCATACCTAATTTATATTATTTTGATAAATTTATTTAATGTTGTCATTTAATCCCATGAGATCAATATTCCTAGTTGAGATCATGATGAGATATGTAGGTAGCGCTAATTTATGGCTAACACTAGCTAATGCCATGATGACGGTCAAGAGATATGAATAGTGCCATATATTTACAAGGAGAAGTAATGTTTTCAATAAGTTTTAAGGACAAAATAGGAAATTTAAGGATTAAAAATCTCATGAAACATGAAATTTTAGAAAAAATAGACTAAAAAGAATAAGCATCTACCTACCATTAGGGCAAACAATATACCTATCACACCTCAAAGAACTATTGTGTGTTGGGAATGTGGTGAAAATCATTATTTCAAAGATTGTCCTAAGATGTAAATGGGACAACCAGATAATACTAGTGTGTATGTAGTTATGGGTAATAGGAATACTAAATTTTAGTCCACCCTATTGAATTCATAGGTAATCTTGTTGGTTTTTTAGTTTTCAATCTAATTGATTCAGGTGCAATGGATAGTTTTATCTCCCCTAATGTTGTTAATAAGTGTGAAATTAAATTGGTTAATTCAAGAGAAGGATGTGAGGTTTATTTTTGTTTTAAAAAAAGGTTACCCTTTTGGAATGCCTATAAAAAATAGAGCTTAATCTAGGAGTTTTCTCAACTAGCGTAAAAAATGTTTTATAACCTTTGGGACATTATGACCTTATCCTAGGAATGGATTGGCTAGAAGAGCATAATGCCACATTAAATTTATATAAAAAAGAGGAAAAATGTTATGATGACTTGGGAAAATTTATTAAAATCCAAGGTGTACATGAGCCCAAGGTAAGGAAACTATTTTTAGCCTTGTAGTTAGAATAGTTGTAAGAAAAGGTTGCAAGCTCTATATTGTCAAACTACAAGAGTTGATAGCAAAGAAGGAAAAAATTTATTAATATTTTTTATTTTTAAATTAATTTTTATATGTTTTTCCTGAAAAGTTACCAAGACTTCTTCATAGGTGTGAATTTGATTTTTATATTGATGTTATGCTAGGATTTGACCCTACATATAAGGCTCCTTAATGTATGAATGTGGCTAATTTGCTGTAAATAAAAGTTCATCTATATGAACTATTATAAAATTGAAGCATTAGATGAAGTGTTTCTCTTAGGGTTACTGCCATTGCTTTTACTAGAAATAAAGATGGTATACATAGTTTATATGTGTAGTATCGCATGTTTAACAAAGTCATAATAAATAATCATTATCATTTTCCAAGGATAGATTATTTGTTTAGAAAAATGAAGGATGCAATAGTATTTTCAAATATTTATTTGAGATCAATATATAATCATTTAAGAATAAAAGAAGAGGACATTCATAAGAAAACTTTTCATTCTCATTATGGCCATTACGAATTCATGGAAATGCCTTTTGGGTTGATAAATACACTTATTGCATTTATGAATCTTATGAATGGTTTATTTACGGATTATTTAGACAAGTTTATTCTTATTTTCCTTGATGTTATAGTGATTTATTATAAGAAAGCAGTTGAGCATGAATTTTTTTTTTGAATGGTTTCAAAAAGGCTAAAGAAGTATAAGTTGTATGGTAAGTTGTCTAAATGTGTATTTTCCAGTCAAAAATACATTACTTGCTACATTTTATTTCTAAGGATGGCATTTTTTATTATCTAGCAAAGATAAAAGTGATTCAGAAGTGGCATGCTGCTGCAAATGTGTATGAATTGCATCTATTTATAGGTTTAGCTGATTACTATATAAGGTTTGTGGTAAAAAATTCTAATTTGGCTAACCTCATTACCACTTTAGAAAGAAATTTTTTTTTATGGACTGGACAATGTGATGAAGAATTTAAGAATCCTAAGAAGCTACTAATAACAAAACCTATACTAATTATTTTTCATTCCAATGGTAATTTTGAAATATGGGCTGATGCTTATAAAGTGGGTTTTGATGGCGTTATTGTGTATAATGGCAAGGTTATGGCTTATGAGTCATGAAAACTCAAAGAACATGAGAAAAATTATAACACACATGACCTGGAGCTTGCTGATATTGTGCATTCTTTAAAATAGTGGAAGCATTTTCTACTTGGCAAGCATTTCAAAGTTAAATCTGATCATTACAACTTGGAATATTTGTTTTCTCAAGATGATATTAAAGCTTTCTAGTGTAGATGGATGGAATTTGTGGATAATTTTGATATGTAAATTGAATATGTTAAAGGTAAATAAAATCATGTTATTGATGCTCTTAGTTGACCCATATATCTCATCACCTTATCTATTTTATAAATTAATTTCAAAACTATTATTTTAAAATAAGTTAATAATGAATTCTATCAAGAAGTAAGTTCTAGTTGACGAGCCTATAGAAAATAAATTTTCTAATTTTCTATTTTTAAATATATCCTTTTAAGGCACAAAAATAATTTTTATTTCACAAATAAGGTGATTTGGAGACTATCATGCTAAGATAAGTTCTTATAACACCTCATTTTGCACCTTTGTGTCTCATAAAGATAACACATGAGCTAAAAATGTATTATTTTTTGACTAAATTAAATCATGACATTTATGATTTTGTGGCTAAATGCTTGGGTTGTCAAGAAGTGAAAGATAAACATTATCATCCAGGAGGTTTATTTTATCCCCATGGGATTCCATAAGGTAAATAGGTTGTTGTTTCCCTTGATTTCATTATTGTTTTACCAAAATCACATAGTAGGTATGACATGATTGTAGTTTTAATAGATAAATTTACAAAATCTGGACATTTTATTATGGTGAATCTAGCTAATGATCCTTCCTTGTTTGTATAATATTTTGTGAAAGAGATAGTTTGGATGCATGGCATGCCATAAATTATTATCTCTAATAGACATAACTTGTTTACTTTAAGGTTTTTCAAAAATTTAATTGAAACATTTGTAACCTATTTAAATTTTATTTCCTCATATCATCTAGAAATGAATGGACAAGATGAAAGACTCAATCAAGTGGTTGAATATATTCTAAGAATGTATGTGATGGATCAACAAACCAAGTGGGAAGATTTACTAGATTTAGTTGAGTTTGCATATAATAACAATTATCATTCTGTGATTAAAATAACAACTTTTGAAGCTCTATATGGCTTTAAATTCATAAATTTTCATGGATATAATAGTTTGGAAAATAGATACATTGATGGCCCTCACATTGTTTAGGTGTATGATGAGAAAATGGTTGTGATTCACCAAAATATAAAGGCCACTTCAAATAGGTAGAAGACATATGTGGATTTAAAAAGAACTCCACATGAATTTAATGTTGGTGATAAATTATTTTTTTCATGTTAGACCACAAAATGGTTTTTTTTTTTAGTTTAGAAAATCTTCCAAGTTTACTCCTCATTTTATTGGACCCTTTGACATTATAGAAAGAATCAACCTTGTTACCTATAAAATAGCCTTTCTTCCTTCTCTATCTAGGATTAATGATGTCTTTCATGTTGCTTTATTAAGAAAGTATGTATTTGATCCTTGTCACATTTTGGATTGGAAAAATATTTAGGTTTAAAAAGAGGAATAGATGCAGTTGAAGCTAGTGAGAATCTAGGTCCGTCAAAACTTTAGACTATGATATCAAGACATTTCTAAAGTTTTCATTTAGTGGGATCTAGTGTATGAAATAAATGTTACTTGAGAAGCTGAACATATTTTTAAATAACATTATCCTTAGTTGTTTTAGTCATTGTGAAGGATCCTTTTAGAGAGGGGGACGATGTCATGACCCAAAATTATGTTAATATTATTTTCATTTATATTACTATTTAGTTGTTTGAATTATTATTAGAATCATGACCTTTTGGTTATTGTCATTTAACATGGTCATTTTCTTACCTGGTCATTAAGGTGATGTTTAACTAATATAGGTTTCGATTTGATGCTTTGATTAAATTCTTTTGTGATATTATAATGGTATGTAAAAAATATATGATATGTAAGGTCATCCTTATATTGATGATTATATTCTATTCACTTTAGAATTATGCATATGTTAATAAAATATGTCACGAAACTATCACATTAATATTGGTTATCCCATTCAGATACTATTGATTGATTACTTTGGTGGTTTTAAGAACCAAAACAATAATGAGCTACATTGGAAATGGAACTCCGTGATAGAGGATATAAAAATGGTATAATAACTTTTCCATTGATCCTTTGAGTTAAATGATTCTAAGCTTGTGTTGTTTGGGTCATTCAACCTTTTTATTATTTTTATTTTTTCATGCTTAATTGAATTTATTCTTTCTTTTATCTACATGCATGAATTTATCATCATTATACCATGAGTGGTGCATTGACTAGTCTATGTATTTTTAAACAAAAATGGGGTTATTTGTGTTGTTTTGTATTATGGGTTGACGTATCATAATAATGAGGGACCTTGGACTTCAACTATGTCAAGGGGTGCTCATTAGTTATGAATTTTTTAATATTTAATTTGGGTTATGACAAGGATTGACATTTGAATGGAAATTAAGTCATCTAATAGCATTGAAGTGTAATATTTTGGTCATTTTGTGTTTATTTATTGTTGAAGCTTGCATTTTTTTGGAACCCTCATGTTATGCTTCTGGATTATTTGGTGAAGACATAGAAACTTAGTGGTCTATCATGGGACTGTAGTTTGCTTCTATAGTTACATTTTGGGGGAAATTAGTGGCTATGTGTTGGCCCATATTTTTAGTGGTTCATGGTGAGGATGTAGGAGAAAATTTGGTTATTAGGAGAAACTAATAGATTTCATGGGATCTCCAATGGTGTAAGTAAAAGAAAATGTTTTTTTTCTCTCCTTGGTGGTCACTACTATGTTATTATTTAGTTTTGTATAGGGCCAATGTAGTGTGTGTTGTTTTATTGTATGAACTTGAATCAGGTTCAAGAGAATTATTTCTTTGATTGAAGACATTAGTAAATTCTTTATTTTCAGACAAGGAATAATTGTTTCTTAAATTATAAGTTGATATTTGGTGGTTTTTATGCATTCCTTTATAGTTTCTTTCGTGTCTACTATAAAGCTTCTTATTAAGATTACAATTTGATTTGGTTGGTACAAAGTCATCATTATGTTTAGGGTGTTGGAAAATATTCTTGGAATATTGTCAAGTGAAATTATAGGTTCACATGTTGTATTAGACTCTTTTGGATTTATTGGTGTAGATGTTGGTTATGTATTTTTGCTTTTTTAAAAATTTATTATGGAAAAAATGTTGAGGTTTTTAGTTGCATGGATCATTATTATATTTGCTTAGTCTTAATGGAAATAGTATACATTTAAATTTGGGAAATTTATGGCATGATGGTTTAAATAGAATGGTCTATGTATATTTTGGGTTTTTCTTTCCTGGTGTGACTTTGAAGCTAAAGGTGAATATGGGTAACTTTTAATGCCATAAATAGTTGAAACTTGTAAACCAATGTCTAGATTGATGCTAATTAATCAAGATGTCATTTATTGGTTCATGAAGACCAAAATGAGTTGTCCATATGAAGGACAAATGCATTAATGTCATTCTTATTTATGTTTATCTTCAAATGGAACTATTTGAAATCTTATTGGATTCTTATTAATTTTTTTATTTTAGAGTCTTTGATAAGTTATGTGGCTCATACTAATTAACTAATAAATACTCTTTGTTAGTATCTTTGATGCTACACTCCATGTCTAAATAATGGATGAGGTGTTTTGGGCCACTGAGGAGGAGGCGGTGCACTCATTAGGATTGGAAGGGTGGGTGCTTGATTAGTCTCTGTAGAATATGGAGATGTGTATTGACTTCTTCAAGGATTTTCATTATGTTTTGATATATATATATATATATATATATATATATATATATATATATATATATATATATATATATATATATATAACACTTGTTGAGATTTTTATATGTAATATGTAACTATTTAGTTACATATAATTACTTGTTTATTTAATTTAAGGTGGATGGATTTGACATTATCTATACTCCATGTTTAGTGTATTAATTTAGATTTGCTTCATTTTTAATTATTATTATCTTTTAGTGTTAAGTTGATTTATAATTTAATGAATAAGTGTATATCCTTTAGCAATATTACACTTTTGGATTATTATTTTTTAATAATATAAGGGTATTAGTTCTTAATAAATCATAGTTACATTTTCCTTTGGGAATTCATCTTTTTTCCTAATGTTATATGAAAACCATGATATCATAAAATTATTCTTAGGGATCTTTTTGACCTTGTTAATGTCATGGAACTTGATAATTCATATTGTATGGAAATTATAATGATTTCCTAGATGTAATGTTAAAGAGATTAATGATTATTATACAATTGTTCCATGTCAAATAGATATTTGACACAAACATAAGATACATCACTTATTGTTTATTTTGCTTGAACGAATTAAGATGCATTCATGCTTCACTATTTCTTCTACATAATTCATAGAACATTATTATTTTTTTATGTATAGATATTTATTTTATAAATATATATCTATAATAATTCATTTATTGATCA
Source organism: Torreya grandis (assembly GCA_037957365.1). Taxonomy (NCBI): domain Eukaryota; kingdom Viridiplantae; phylum Streptophyta; class Pinopsida; order Cupressales; family Taxaceae; genus Torreya; species Torreya grandis. The sequence continues at coordinate 796,418 of JARHVA010004551.1, forward strand.
TTAGTTTAAATGATTATCAAACTGTGAAGTCCTAATAGTTTTATTTAATTTTTATAAAACATTTATAGGTTGATTGTGACTTAGTGCCATAAATAATTGAGACTTATCAAGTAGTGAATATATCTACGGGAGTCTTTATATATTGATTTTATGATAATAGATTCCATGTTGATATAAGATGTTGTACTTACCCTGCAATATGATATTCATGGCATTAGAAAAAAAAACATTCTTTTTTAAAAAATAGAATCACTCTTGTAGATTATGACATGGACATTAACTTTTTTAAGAACATTTTTTATTATATTTGGAAACCTAGAATTAAAATAATCATTCCTATCTGCTCTTAAAAGTTATAACAATGACCCTATCATGTGAATTGTTTATGGCAACTCAATATGAATAGTAATTTCAAATTTGGTCTTCCATAGTAAGGTAACTAATATAAGTTTATAAACCTTAATTATATAATAATAAATTGATTGAAATACGAATGGTTTAGTTATACCCTTAAATCATAATCAAGAAAAGAATTTTGTAATTTCACCTTTGATGGTTTAAGGAAAGTTAAGGGAAGTAAGTTGTCATTTTAGTTTCAGTTGTAGTAATTGGTGGCTCATTTTATAACTAAGTTAAGGTAATTAGAGGACATGTGAAGTTTATAAGTGGTCCTCATACTAAACTTAAGCATGGTTTTCTAAACCTCAAAATATTTTTAAAGTTACTAAGTAATTTTTTGATGAATATTCATTTTTGATTGTAATATAGATGGACCATATATCCAATATAATACACATATGGCATGATATTACTATATGGAATGTGGAATGGTCAATGCATATAAATGAATAAATGTTTGGATTCTAATTAATATGTGTAAATAATTTTATATTTCATTCCAATTAATGTAATACAAGTGCATGCACTAATGTTCTTCAATGTTATGAATTTACATCATACTATACTTGATTTCTATTTTTTTGATAAATTGATTTAACTTTATCATTTAAAGCCATGAGAGAAATGATCCTAGATAAGGTCATGATGACATAGGAAGGTATCCATAATTTCTGTCCAATTATTTCATGTAACACACATTTTTTTATAATGAGAAATAATTTGCATTGTATTGCTTGTGTAAATAATCCTGAAGCTCAAGCCTTATTGATCACATAATTAGGTACATCACTAAATGTGAAATATTAGTATGATGATTATTTTGTTATGAAATGAATTATTTATAGTGTAAATTTTTGTGAAAATTATTGATATTGACATGTACCCTCAAATATATGTTGGCTTATCTATATGGTCATAGTGAGAATTATTTTATATCAAGTATAGGTTTTTGATCAAGGATAAAAGTTGGTATTTATCCTTTTAGGAATAACATAGATTAATAATCAGATTTGAGTCTAAAAATATACACTTAATCAACCTTTTCACCCCAATCTAATTAATTATATGTAAAATTAACTTCCTAATAGCATTAGTAGGAGTTTTTAACCTTTGTCGAATATATGTGTTTGGTATAACACATTTATTAACCTTTATCATGTTGACCACATTAATTTATATTAGAATTATAATTTTTTTACCATAGTGTTATTATCCCATTTTTAAATGTTTTTAAGTAAATCAAAGATTATTTTAATAAAAAAAATTGGGTTATTACATTTGAATTAATGTATTATTAATGCCAATTTTGATAATTAAGAGAGGTGGATCATCAACATGAAATATAATTTCATCATTTATCATATATTATTCTATAAATTCAATGGAGAATTTGGTAGCTTAAACTTATTTCATAACATGAACTTATTTAGTCTGATGAGTATCAATAGCTAATTCATATTCATTATATGAGGTCTCTTGTAAGTCTTGGAGTTGTCATATAAGAAACATGTGATGATATGGAAAATTTCACACAAATTCCATGATAATAATATTACAAAATATAGAATTAATTTCATATATGAAAGTATAGTGTGGTTTATAATAAGGATGAGCATGAGGCTTAGGTTGATTATGTGGATTAGTTTTTGGAAGTATTCATGGGTCCACTGGTGGAGGTGGATCATCACTAGTCAATGGTTAAGAAGATACATGTTGAGAAGTGCTAGTGTATTTAAGTATTTAATCATTGGTAGAGGTTATTTTAGGTTTGGTGAGATGATATTTATTATCATGTTTTTTGTAATATTTGTCTTTAGAAAAATTAACATATTGATAATTGGTATTATATTGATCACAATCAGCATTAATGGCAAAAAAAAGTCTTTAGAATCTTATGTATTAGGGCCCAAGGAATGAAAATTTTGAGATTTAAAATTTGTAGATTTCAAAAAAAATCACTTCTAACAAGCTTTAAGATAATATGGATGTCAGATTATAATCATAACATCATGATCAAATTTATCACCTAACATAAAAGAAGCTAAGTCCATGCCATGTTTCATGAGAATGTCCTATGTCAATGTGAAATCAATAAAATTTATTTTGATCATATCATAATGGAGGAATATTGTTATAGATGAAAATTTTAGATGGAGATAAACATTTATTGATTTATAATACCATCAATGTTTGAGGGGAAGGAGTTTTAATCTCAGTTTTGACTACTCCTATTTTAATTAGTGGGGATTTAGATTAAGAGTTTTTGCTAGTGATTGCATTAGTTAAATTTTGGAAATATTCCTTGATTAAATTATGAGATGGTTAAAATTGGTTAATTAGGAAATATTGTATTTTTTCTTGGTCAAAATATTGTTATAAGTTATGAGGGGAAAAATTCAAACCTTGTATTATATAGAAGGTTTTAAGGTAGTGATGAATAGTTTGAAGAGATTATCTTTTCTCATGTTGTGATCTACTTTATGAGCTAGTTATTTTCATATTTTTATGAATGTATGGAAAAATTTAGATAAATTATTCTCATAATATTTTAAAATTTAATTAAAAATTTTATAATCTATACACTTTACCATAGTTTTTTATAAGCATGAAAAGATTAAAAAGGAAGACTATCATTCTTAGCTTCCAATATGGTGCACTCCATCATCTCTAAATTATTAGACCTAATTTTTTCATCTAATTTTCTTACTCATAAAAGTAGGGACATAAATTATTCAAATACCAAATGATTTTTCTCCTGATCTATTTTGTGAAACATCTCCTCAGTACTGGAGCTATATAATGGACCATCATCCGTGCTTTTGTAAAACTCATGAGGGTCTTATTTTCTCATCTTCCACCAAAAACTTAAAACTAAAATGATGTTCTTATCCTTTTAGGGAACCATGAGAGTTTTGGATTGAATATTTAAATTGGTAAGGACTAAGTAAATTTCCATCAAATTGATCCTAATATGCTCCCTTATCAACAAAAGGTAATCTAGTTGTGGATAATTTACACAATATCTTGGATAATAATTAAATATTTTTTTCTATTTTTTTATTCTAGAAAAAAAATATTTTTAATAAATTTATCATCACCACTTTCACTAACTTATCTTGTACCTGTAATTTAACCCATAAGTTAGCTATTATTTATGTAATTCATAAAGGATGTCTAGAATTTTATTTTTAGATTGTATTTCTAAACATATATACTTTTGAATCAACTTATTCTCCCTTTCTTGAAAATAATTTGAGAACTCTTTATATAAATCATCTAAAAATATATAAACTTGAGTTTCTACTTTCTTTAAGAAGGGAAAAAAATAAATTTCAAATGATATTTTTAATCTATTTCAAATAGTAAAAATTTAACCATTTTCAACATTGTACCGATAATGTCTTGTAGTTTCTTAATTCTTTATTTTAAATCTAAATTCAAATATTTTATTAAATTAATACCTAGTGAAACCCTAAGGATATCAACAATAATATTATTGTATGATAATAATGTCTAAATACTTTTAGTATAATTTGATAAAAATATATTGTGTGAAAAACTCTTTGTGAAATTATTTATGATAAATAACTTTATGTAATCAATTAAAATTGACATTTGAGTAATAAGAGTGTTAGTTGAGGTTACCCATCACTAGCTTAGCCCTAGACCTATTTTAGGTCATATTTAAACACTAATCCATCATTCGTGCAAGCAACATGTGTCCCTAAACATTCTTAAAATAGTCCTAGACCCTCACTTTAACACCCTTTCCCATAGTGCTTCATGTTTTGTCACCTAGACACTAGCACCATAATTTAGATAGTAGTGCCCCATGGTGCTAGTGTCCCAATTTGGGTGTTATTATACTTTTCCCTCATTTTTTTACCAATGGATATCTTTTAAAATTAAAAACTATCTATGGTTAGCCTAAACATCTTTTAAGACCCACACAAGAATTAAAACAATATATATACATGAACTTTACCCCTTTGTCCACTAGATGGAAATTAGATCCAAATTACATAAACAACCTCAAAAAAAGTCGTACACAATCTAGGATATCAATCTATATTCTATCCTACTTTTTCATAAAACCATCTAAAACATTCATAAACTCATATCACTCTTATTTCTAATCTCAAGAAAATTCAAAGCACTCAAACTAGCATTTATACTAGCTTCACTTACACTTGCACTAATAATTAGGTGGGGAGAAATACATCAGACTTGATCCCTCTTCAGAGTACTAGTATGTAGACAAATCTCATTATAGTGGGGTGTTGAGGATGTCCATCCTATCCCACTAAAAATAAAATTTTATACTTGTGCCAACTGGATGCCCTATTAATATGAAGGTTTATGGTTTGTATACAAAATCAATTAAAATAAGTCATCTATAAAGATCCAAAACTTATGTGCATAATAACAAGCTTGAAGACCAAGACATAGGTGTGTCCAAAAGCTTAGAATAATTCTACATAGAGGACACTAGTGCCAAAATTGGGACACTAACACCACATGGAACTAATATCTAATTAGGTCACTACTATCCAAAAGGGTTTTGACACCTGGATCCTATTTATGACACCTTGAGAAGATTTTATTCCATTTTCATCCTCTAGATCATCCATCTGAGTCTATTTCCAACTAAGTATTCATTTATGTCATTTATTTTTAATATTAGAAATATCATTTTAGCTCAATTCTTTCACAATTCAATGGATATAATTATATCATGTTTTATACCCTAATTTATTGTACTCATAGCCTTCAATAATCTAGGGCTTAAAATCCATAACCATAAAAATAATTCATTTGGAGAGTGCAACTTACTTTGAATACTACTCAAACCCTATCCCTAAATGCTACTAGGGGTTTTCTACTTTTTTTTCCTATTTTCATATTTTGTGTTAAGGTTTTTTAGATTTCATACATTCTATTTTAATATCCCTCTTTAAATTTTTTTACTATATGCCATCTAAAAAAATTATTTCTCTTCCCCTAAGAAGAAGTGCTAGGCTTAGTGGTAATCCTATTGAGCATACTTATATTCCTTCCATTTGAGCTTATATATTGGACAAAGGACTAGTTATAACTCCCATCATTGATTCTTCACACCTTCATTATGTGTACTTCAATGATAATGCATCTGAATATGATAAATACAATCAAGACCAAGATGATACACAAGATGGGAACTAAGACACTCTCCCCCCACTTAACAATGAAAATCTTATAGTCAATAAGGTCCAAATTTTATAGAGTTTTAGAGATAGACTTTAGGAACAACCCCATGATCATTAAAAAATTCTTCAAGACATAATGGAAATAAAAAAAAAAAATCAAATAATGGTCAATATTCTACTCCCCTAGATAATAATATTGTTACACCCACTTTTAGGGAAGCTCAGATTGTGCAACAACGTTTTTAACTAGACAATCATTAACAATATCCACACCTATTATGACTAGTTATTCCCCTCTATATGTATAATCCCTTATGAATTAGATTCATTCTTTTTAGTATAAGGTGTTAGATCTTGAGTAGGGATCTTCTAGGCCATTACATACCTAGGATTCTCATGTTCTTCTGGATACACCTTTAACACATCACATAGTGATAAACTTCGTAGATTCTTACCACCACTCTATGGCCAATACCAGCTATAGATTACTAAGTATAGTAGGTTATGACACCTCTGTTACCTTTTCATGCATCAAACATGATTATTGTTCCTTTATTTGACATAGGCCACATTTCTAGTGAGTCTCTCATGAGACTCATTGGTTAGTATGTTACTCCCTTCTTGTACATAGCTTCTATCCTAAAAATAAAAAAACAATATAATATGTAAAAATAAAAAAGAATACAAATATTTACTCAAGAAAATAAAATTTATAGATTGCATACATTTCCATGTTTACATATCTTATATTTTCCAGACACTACATATGTTAGTCATATTAGTATAGCTAGTTTGTATCATACATACATGATTCACTTGTTCATATCAAGTGTTTATAGATACTTATATGACATAGGTCCACTACATAGATCTATATTTGATATTATCTACACATTTGTGGCATATAAATAGATAGGTAGGTTCATCATTTGATATATTTACCCATTTAGGGGCATCCTATACATAGTTTCAATTACCAAGTTACATATCTACAAAATCTACATCATAGATTTAGAATTTTTATATCTTGATATTGATCATCCTATATTGAGTTAGATTTTATTTTACTACTACTACTTTATACTCAACCTATGTACATCTTAGATCTTATACAAATTTGTATCACATGTTTATGCATAATTTTGTTTCTAGCTTTCCTAGTTTAGACTTGAATATGTCTCTATGCTTATTTTATTAAAGGGAATTTAAATTTCCATTGATCCATGTCCCTATGCCACTTATTTTCATTATATTTATGATTTGTACATGTGTCTATATCCTTATGGTGTTTTCCTGATTGTGTATTGAGACATTTGAACATGTCCATTTATATGGATCTAAGCCAACTTGATTGATGTGTGTGTGTATTTGGAAATTTTAACATGTCCTTTTTTGTATTGCTTTCTAGTATTTAATGACATATGTGAATGTCCATTGTATTTTGGACCCTTGGTCTAATTTACTTTACTCATGTGTGTTTTATGTATGGTTTATTTTATGTGTCATGGCCATGACATTTGTCTCTTCCTTATTATAGACTTTAGTTCTAGATGCTATGAGGGACCTCATCCATCTCCCCTTCCTACTTGTGTGGAATGATGGACATCATGCCTAATCCTCCTAGGTAGCTACTTATTTATTACTTAGATTTTTTGTTCACATACATTGTCATATCTATTTTGAAAACCTTAAGAATGCTAGATCCAACATACATCATACATTAAAAACTTATGCTGATATTAGCTTACATTTTGATGTTATGTATGAGAATTGTATTCGTTTATTATGTAGATATAATGTATGATATAGATAACACACATTTTATATAGATTTTCCTTTTAAGTATAATTCTAACATAGTTAAAACAAATCTAATAAAAAGAGGGGGCATTCAAAGACTTTTTTTTCACATAGATCAGGCTATTTAAATGCAATCATAGTACAATTTTCAGCATAGAGGCACAAAATATAGAAATCAATTTTAGGAAAACATAGTGGGAAACAATAACATAGAGATCAGTTTTAGTTACACATTAATCAAAAAATTTGGACATAGTGCCCATATTGCGAAACTAGAACCACAAGGTGATATTATCTAAGATATGGTGTTAGTTTCTAGTAGCCTCAATTTCAATAAATTCTATATTGGCTAGAAACATATAGTAGGTATAGTCTAAGTTTGTAGATTTAGTTATAGATTACTAGTTTTGGTTTAGTTTAGCTCAAATTCATACCAATTTATTTAGATTGGGGACATCATACATGACATGATCTTTCTCATTTCATTTCAAATACTCAAATACAAATTACTACAACTCGATCCATAATATATATACTTAGATTTTAGATTTGGGGGCATGTGCACAAGTCATTATTTCTATATGCTTACTTATACACTATTTGATCATATGGAATGAAAAACTTAATGTCATTCTATATGTTTTACACATCAAACACCATGTTTCAAGTTACACTCTAAATTCACGACTTACTTCATATGTAGTGCTTAGCATTCTCGAGTGGTCTAGGGTCACCTAATATTATTGAGTGTCCTAGAGCCATCTAATATTTTTGAGTGGTAGTAGAGTTGACACATATAATTATAATTACAAATACACATCTTTAGTTACATCACATAATTTAATTTTTAGATGCATCTAGTACACATGGTTAGGAGATGATGGATTCATAATATACTTGAGTTCTTTAGCCCCTTGAATGAGAGGTTTGGACACCTCATCACTACAATATAGACTACTGACAAGTCATGATCTACCAAGTAGGGGTGGATAATGATGGATTCAAAATTGTATTTAGTTATTGATCTATTCACACATGGGGATTGAGAATGTCATTAGCTCATCCTAAGTTATTTACTGATAGATCACTATCTACGCATACACACATAAGTTGTCACTATGTTTATGCATTGCTTCATGTACCTAGTGAGGTGTATTCATTCATTTCCTCTCTTTTATATATTTACTCAATTTTGTATTTTCTTTTTATATCTCTTATTTAATTATTGATTTATGCACATTTCATTTGTATAATACACAATAGAGCATGTTTCACATACTTAGATCCATATTCATGGGATTCACTTTGTAAGTAAGTCTAGGTATGCTTCTTTTTCCTTTATCCTAGTCAATATCTATTATACATTTCTATAATAAAGGGGGATGGAATTTAATCACATAAAAATGACACTTGAGTTACAAGAGCATTACTTTAAACCATCCATCCCTAGCTTAGCCCTATACTTATCTTATGGCCTATTTAGACACTTATCCAACCTTTGTGCATGCCACATATATCCCTAAACATCCTTAAACTAATAATAGACCATTACTTTAATATCCTTTCCCATAGTGCCTCATGTTCTATCACCTCGACACTAGCACCATAATTTAGACAATAGTGCCCCATGGCGCTAGTGTCCCAGTTTGGGTGCTATTGTCCTTTTCCCACCTTTTGTTACCAATGTATGTATCTTCAAATGAAAAAATACCTAGGGTTGGCCTAAACCTATTTTAGGACTCACATAATCACTAAAACAATATATATATATGACCTTTAGACCTTTATACGCTAGATGGAAATTAGATACAAATTACATAAACAAATCATGCATAATCAAGGTTATCAATCATTATAGTTACCTAATTCTACATATAACCATATACATCATCCCTAAGCTTTGATTACTTAGATGTCCAATCTCAAGAACATTCAAAGCAATGAAACTAACAGTCATACTAGCTTCACTTACACTTGCACCATTACGTTTTGGGGGATACCTACATTAGCCTTGATTCCTATTCAAATTATTGGTATGTAAGAAAATCTCATCACAATATGTTGTTAAGGATGTCCATCCTACTATTGTAACAACACACTTTGATACTTGTGCCAACTAGATGCCCTTGTAACATGGAAGTTTAGGGTTTTCATACAAAATCAGTCAAAATAAGTCATCTATATAGATATAAAACTCATGCACATAAGAACGGGCTTGGAAAACCCCAAAGGTTCACCCAAAAGCTTAGAATAGTTATACATAGAGGAGACTAGCTCTAAAATAGGGACACTCACACCACATGGTACTATTACCTAATTAAGGTTCTAATATCTAGAAAGGGTTTTGACACTTAAATCATGTTTATGACACACTAATCAGCTTATGTGCCAATTTTAGTCCTTTAAATCATCCATCCTAGTCTATTTACATCTAAGTATTCATTTAGGTCATCTATTTCTATTATTAGAAATATCATATTAGCTCATTTCTTTCACAAATTAGTGGCTATATTTATTGTATATTTTTTTACCCTGACTCAAACCCTTCAATAACCTAGGGCTTAAACTTCATAACCCTAAAAAGATAAATCACTTTGTAAAATAAAATTGAGAACCTTAAAAACATTATGATGTCAATTGAAGATGTATGTTTTTTATCTATAAGATCTAGAGTATATAAATCTATATACATAGGGCACCAAGTACCATCATCAATTAAAAGTTTAATTCACTATGAACTAGTCATTTATAGAGTTGTTATACATTATACTAACACTTTTATCTTGTTTTTAAAAAAAGTATTATAGGGAAGGGTATCAAAATTTACACATAAAAACCATAAATTCTTATAAATTTAAGTATTTTTATGTTGTTTGATTTTTTCATTGTTTTCATGTTTTGAACTAGTCATTTTTCGATTTTCTCTATAATTTGTATAAACCATTTTGTTTTCTTTTAGTAAAAATTCATTATATTAGAAGGTATGACACTTTTTACATTCAAACCACAACTTCTTATAATCAATATTTTTATCTTATTATATTTTGGTTGGATATTTTGGTTGAATTTTTGGTTTATTTTGTGTTTCTTTCTATTTAAAGTTCAATTATTCAACTTCTTATTCTAAATATTCATGATCCTTATTTTATTCAAAATTTTCATGATTTTTTCCTACATATTGCTAATGTACAGCAATTTTAATTCAAAAAGATATTTTTTCTAATAAAAAAATAGAAATCCTTTTTATTCAATAGGTTATCTATTAGAATCTTGAGATTCGAGTGATATTTGTACATGCTTCTTATTTGCACATATTTATTAGAATATAGCCTTGGAAAGACTTGAAGAACTTTTTATTTACATTAAAATAATTATGTTTCATATTTTACTTATCTAATCTATTGGCCACTAAAAAAAATAAACTGTTAGGGTGTGGAGCTAAAAGATTCACCTTGATGCAAACATAAGGAGGATGCTGAGTATGCAGTCACTGGCATTGGCAGGCCACAACCGACGTTGGTCAGGGATTAGTGTATAATAAATTGACATCAGCAGGGATTAGCCGGCTTCAGTCACTTCCAGTCAGACAGGGACCGATGTCGGTCACCTGTGGCAATTTCAAAATTGCTATTGATGAATAGTCATTTAAGTGAACGTGTAGTTTGCATGATGAAGACCAGTTTGAGTCTTGAACCGTAAGTCTAATCATTGTATGCGTGAGATCTATATAATAGACTCATGGGATGTATTTTTAAGTGTAGAACTAAAGTGTAGAACTTGGAGAGTTCTTCCCATTGTAGAATCAAGTAGGATTCTTCATTTATGTAAGATCAGGTTTGATATGTAGGGTGTTGCAGGATCATGGTGGAGATCTACATGTGATAAGTAAGATCAGGGTTGGTCTGCAGGTGTGTATGTGTGAGGGTCGAAAGTAGATTGGTGGGGGAGAAAGATCCAAGGTGACAACAATACATCAAGGAGCAGGATCATGGTTAGATCTACTTGGAGTACCGATTTGTACTTGATTGTACAGGCAGTACAATGAGGTGAACAACAGCTTGTGTTAGTTGTGTGTTATGACCTATTGAGAGAAAATTAATCAGGAGGGAATATTACTAGGAGCCCTTGAGGAGGAAGCCTCACAGAGGTGGAAGAAGAGTGTGATCTCTTTATTGTAATTTCTTTTGTAATGAGTTGAATACAATTGTGTGTTGCCTCTCATATTCTATGTGTTTTCTCATTGATAGTTATTTATTCTTCTGATTATTTCCACATCTTAAGTTGCTTATACAATGGTAATCATGTGTGCTCTTAAATCTGACAAGTTGTGTCAGAGCTTTGGGGAACTTAGGTCCTATTAAATGGTATTAGAGCGAGGTTGGACGTTCTCAGAGCAAGTTTTGACTAACAGATGGCCCAGAGCTGGTTAGTGGTTTTTTGATTATAGGTTACTCACAGGGGTTTCTATTTGAGTGGGAGTATATCAATGGCAGAAGAGGGTAAGCTGAGAATGAATAAATTTAGGCACATGATTAACACCATAAGGAGTGTCGTGGGTAGTCTTCAAGATTGAGCTTGAAGAGGAATACAAGCCAGGATGTAGATTAGACAGAGTACTGGTATAGGTACATGTGCAGCTATTTATCTCCAAGTCGGAGATTGTTAGGGTGTGGAGCTAAAAGCTTCACCTTGATGCAAATAGAAGGAGGATGCTGAGTATGCAGTCACCGATGTCAACAGGCCACAACCGACATTGGTCAGGGATTAGTGTACAAGAAACTGACATCGGCAGGGATCGGCCAGCATCAGTCACCTCCAGTCAGATAGGGACCGATGTCGATCACCTGTGGTGGTTCTAGAACTTCTATTGACGAATAGTCAGTTAAGTGAACACGTAGTTTACATGATGAAGACCAGTTCAAGTCTTGAACCCCAAGTCTAATCATTGTATGCATGAGATCTATATAATAGACTTATGGGTTGTATTGTTAAGTGTAGAACTCAATTGTAGAACTTGGAGAGTTCTTCCCATGGTAGAATCAAGTAGGATTCTTCATGTATGTAAGATCAGGTTTGATATGCAGGGTGTTTCAAGATCGTGGTGTAGATCTACATGTGATAAGTAAGATCAGGGTTGGTCTGCAGGTGTGTACGTGTGAGGGTCAAATGGAGATCGGTAGGGGAGTAAGATCCAAGGTGATAGCAATACATCAAGGAGCAGGATCATGGTTAGATCTACTTGGAGTACCAGTTCATACTCGATTTCACAGGCAGTACAATGAGGTAAACAACAGCGTGTGTTAGCTATGTGTTGTGACCTATTGAGAGAAGATTACTCAGGAGGGAAGATTACTGGGATCCCTTGAGGAGGAAGCCTCACAGAGGTGGAAGAAGAGTGTGATCTCTTTATTGTAATTTCGTTTGTAATGAGTTTAATACAATTATGTGTTGCCTCTCATATTCTGTGTGTTTTCTCATTGATAGTTATTTGTTCTTCTGGTTATTTCCACATCTTAAGTTGCTTATACAATGGTAATCATGTGTGCTCTTAAATCTAACAAGTTGTGTCAGAGCTTTGGGGAACTTAGGTCCTATCATAGACACTATTTAGTTATTTTAGAGAATTCAAAGAGAATGTTGAAATAACAATTTTTGAAATTTCTTAATTATTTTCATATCTTATTTTTTTAGCATTTATAATATAAAAATTATAAATTCATATTATAATATTTATTTAATTTTTTTGTATATATGGAAATATATTAGAAACATAGATATTTTTTGTATTCTTTTTTAAGTCTAGCTTTCTCCGTTGACTCACTCAACTTACTTGGGCATTGATTTGATATTATTTGATAACTCATACTTTTTAAAAATAATGAGGAATTTTGAATACTATATTGGATACATTTTCAAATACATTTGATTAATTGGATAAAATACACTTCTGATAAAATAATATAAATAAAATATTGTCTCATCAATTCAAGATTGTTAGAATAACATTTTGCTTTTTCCATTTACTTCATTTTTAGGATTAGTCATAGTGTTACTAACTTTCCCAATGGTATGGAAAATTTATTTAGTTTATATAAATGTGTAAAATACCTTAGTCAGACTTATATCCAAGTACTCTACCATACATTTAATAACCCTTATTTGTTATTTGGAGAGGTGAAGTCAAAGTGGCATACAAAGATATTCTATATGAAATAACTAGTATTAGATTTGAGTCAGGAATAAAAGAATTTATGAAAAAATAACAAATCAAGGATATATTAGTTTAGATCTACCATTTATGAATCATATTATATAATATCTATAGATGAGGTTATTTGTTTTCATCAAACTAATTCATGATGATTTGAAAAAATCATGAATGGTATACTAAGAAAATATCTATTTATTATAAAATATATTATCACAATCCATCATTATCGATCCCATATTATTTGATTGACACTTTTTGTTTAAATAATTTTTTTGTAAATCGATTTATTATTTTCTTATAGGTCACTTCTTCATGGATGAATTTGATTAATAATTATCTAGAATTTAGATAGCTTAGAACATATTTTCTAAAGTTTTTTAATCATGAAGAATTTGTCGAAGAAAACATTTATTTAGCCCAGTATGGTTACATGATAGAAAAGATTAGATTGCAAAAAATACCAATTTTTAATCCATGAAGTAGATTTATATTTATAGCTAAATAATTATAAATAAGGTGTCTATTCCCATCTATTTATTATTTAACTCAATATTAAAATTTTGGGCTATGTTCACTTGATTAAGGGACCAACCAAATGAAAGTCATTTTATTACAAATTATCATTTTTTTATCAACTAGCTCATCAATTATATTAACTGACATAAATTCAAATTTGATTTTTTATATAATTGAAAAGTAATAACTAGTTTAGGACTCCATTTACAAATTTTTATAATCACTTCATTATCTTTAGGAGAAAGATTACATCCTTCATTTCATGCTTATACACAATCTTCTAAACTCACTTAATTAGATACTACATTAGGTGAATTTACCTAAGGGGTTTCTAAATTCCCTCCACCAAAATATAATAAAAAATAATCCCTAAAGATCATAGTTAGATTAGGCATATGTCAAATGTGAATTCCTCATGAACCTATAGGTAAGGAACCTAGCATAGAGACCCAATCTTGAGTGAAATAAATACCACAACTTTAGTATTTTTTAGTAAAATCATCACCTAATTGATTAAAAAAACCTAAAATGATCCCTAGTTATCCTTAAAATTTAACTAATACAATACCAAAATGAATATGATCTCCATCATACATATGTAATGACTCAACCAACACATAAAAGTGAATATCAAGATTTTTTGGTATCTCAACAACTACATGAATTTTGAGGTGAATGTGAAGAAGTAGTTTGTTGTCCCAAAAATAATAAAAAATCAAGTTAAATAGTCATGCATGATTATAATTCTCCTAGTTCTCTTGTTAATGCTTCTCTTTTTATCATTTATTCACTTGTACCTACAGTAGCATTCAAGTAATGTCCCCTAATTTCACCTATCTCAACCTAAGATTCATAAATTTCTTCTACACAAAATAAGAAATGATCTATCTAGTGCATGAATGGTTGATAAATCATGTTTTCATTATCCCTGGTAAAATCAAGTCCATAATAGAGACATTTATAAATTATTCTACCATAATTCTTAGTAGATAGTCCCAATTTTGGTTTGATAGTACATCCCAACAATAGAATATCATATTTGATTAATTTATCTCTTTCCACTTGTATACCATTTGGTGGGCCTTGGAAAGTTTTTGATTAAGTAGGAGGAGTTCAAATATATTCCATATGTAGAACATTTTAGTAACATAACCTTCTTCTAAAATATCTAAATGGTGAGATACATAGTCAATAATTGACTTTCCTCTTTAATAATGTGCTCAATATCATAACATAATCCACTTTAATGATCAATACTTGTAAGTTCATTGGTCTAAATAGTGGTCCATGTAATAGTGTAAGATTCAATAGCTATTTTTGATCTCTTTTACTCAAGGTCACTCTAGGTTAAGGAGTGACATAGAATGCTAACAAGATATCAATATATTCGGTATGATTGTCTTCAGTATGATAAATTCATTTGTAATCTTGAACACCATCTTTGAATCCCAAAGTTTATTTAGTATCTCTTTTTGGTCACATAAATAAGTCCCTCCATATGATTTTTTAGTTAATAAATTTTACAAGAATGAGGTATACTAAACATAGGTGTCAAACGCAAAAACATTTGCATCAATTTTATACAAAATAATCAATTTGTCTTTTATTGTCAGAAAAACATTTCAAGTAATATTTTATCATGTTGTGTATGTATGACAAAACCCAATTTATTATTTCTATTAACCCAAGGACCTTTCACTTATTAAACTAAATCATGAATTAAAATTCCATATATGTAAGTATTTATTTTTTAAAAATAGCATCAACAACCTCTAGTAGTGTTCTAGATCTTTTGAGAGATACATCACCCTCAATTACTTATCTCTTACCTCCAACTTATGCAAAATTCCCTTTAGATAATATATAACTTTATTGATCCTATAGAGGACCAATATCCATACCTCTTTTTAAATTATTTACCATAAATGTGATATCATTATTGTCTATCTTGCTGAAACTACCCATTAATTCCATAGTTGACCATTGTACATTGAGATGCATTTTCATAAGTCCCATATCTAAATTTTTACAATTATAATATGGTTGGGTAATACATCAATTTCATTTTTATTGGTAGTTTGGATTATTTCTTAAACTTTATAATTCCAAACAAATTTATTGGGAGTTAGTAGATTTTAAGTTCATTTTTAAAATTAAATTTATTTGTAGTTCATAGCCTTTATGGTAGCTTTATCAATGTTACCCAAAAAATATAAATATTTTTTAGGTAGATCATCTAATTTTGTAGAAAGGATCATTTGTTAACCTCTAATTATTTCTATCAGACTAACATATTTACCAGGGTAACCAATGAATACCTCTATTAAAAAAAGTGTCCTGACAAAAACTATTCAATTTTTCATGTTTTTGCTATGGTTAAATGATCTTATTTTGATAATTCATCTAGTCTAGGAATATAGGTCCAAAGTGAACCATATCTCCATATTTTAACAATTGGACATATTGATTATATGTAATTTAAGAAGTAATCTTTATAATGGATTTTACATAGGTGGTTATATTAACAATACTACATTCATGTAACTTAAACAAGTTAATAACTAGTTCTACCATATGGTGTATTTCCAAGAGTATCACGAGTGACATTATGCCATGAAATTAATGACATAATAATGTATCACTTTGGGTATGGATGACTGAATTTCAAGAATAAACTTATGAATAATAGAATATTATATTGTTTGAATTATAAATATGTTAAAAATAATATGAGATATCCCTATTTTATTTTTGTAAAATATACAAGATGGAATATCAATATTTCCTTGCATTACTAGCTTCAATAATGAATATGGAAAAAGTGAATCCATCTATAGATTAAATGCATACAAATGATTGTATATTTACTATACTTAGTATTAGAATAAGTTTCTTTCATTCAAATAGACTAGGCCTAAACTAATGTTAGGTGATCTAATTAGAGTCATTTTCAAATTCATCCATTTCATATTTTTTAAAATAATAAAACATTCAATATTTTATTGAGTGGTTACATTATTAGTATTGGTTCTATTCATGGGATGCTCAATCAATTAGGGAATTGGATTTTTTCTTATTTGATAAAATGAATAAAAAATATTTTCTCATTTATTGCTTCCATTTTTGTTTATAAAATTTATACATATAATTAGATATACAATTAAGAAATTGGTATCAATTTATAATGTACCATTGACTTTTCTAACTTTAATTCTAATATTATCTCCCATAAAAGGGATAAAATTTATGTAATTACCTTATAAAAGTACACATCAATCATATTTATTCCATTGAGTCCATTCATGCCTACTACAATTAGTTATTCCATGTTTTATTTAGTTTGGTTATTTTCACCTTAATCCTATTCATCAGTTTAAGTAACATATGACTTATTTAAAATCAATCAAATAAACCATGTTCCTTCACTTCATAATTTATTAACTTACCTAATTTCTTGATATTCCTCATAAATTCAAGGTAGAATTTGGGTAGGTATTAATACTTATTTTTTCTTAATCAATATGATTAAATTTTTGTTATGCATAATTATGGTAGGTATAATTCATATAAATTTGGTTGTCTTAGCTATAACTACATATTTATAGTACAGACATGGTGATTAGTTAGATATATGAGATTGTTTTTATCATGAAGGGTCTACTTATAATTCTAAGAATCAGAATCCATTTACAATTTTATTTTAAATGAATGGTCAAACAATATTAATATACTAATAAAAATTAGGATCCCATTTAGTAGGATTTGAACCTACAACATTAGGTTCTATAAACCTGTGCTCTATTAAACTGAACCAAGAGCACTTTTTTAGACAAATTTTTACTCGTAAAATTGACCCAATCACTAATTGCTGATGTTTTAGTGAATTGAATTCACTAGATATCCCTTATATTTATTTCCTTCCTTAGGAAAATAACTAGGTAGGGATGTTATGATTTAATCCTATGACATTTTTGTACCCAAAATACATGTGTTCCAAAGCTGGGCTACATCCCTTTCAATTATTAGTCCATAATTATATTTTATATAATTAATATTTTTTTCATATTTATTCACATTTTCATTTTATATCTTGAAAAGACTCTATACATGGAAGACATATATAAGATGTCTTTTCATTGACAACATTTTATAATATAAAATTTTATGTTCCATAAATATAAATACCATCCCATTGTAAAAAATGTATCTATTCAGAGTCCCTTGTACAATATAAGTGAGTCATTAACTATGGATATAGTTGGCCATATAACTTATCTAATATGATTGAAAAGGATAACTTATTAATAATGTAATATATAAATACATATCTTTCCACAATAAATATGCTAGTTACTTTATGGTTCTGATCTTTAGCTAATTTATTAATTGAGATAAATCATTTTTATCAAATGCTCTAATTTATATCTTTTTCATTATAATTATCTTATGAATATGAAAGGATAATAACTATGCTAGATAAATTGGACCTCTTTTCATATATTGAATAAATAAACTAGATCCAATCCCTATCTAGGTTTAAAACTCAAGGGAGGAGGTTATAATAAAAAAATAGAAATCTGGATCCAAAAGTTTCACCCACATATTAATTAATAATTAATTACTAAGAATTCCTAATTAAATATTTTATTAATTAACTAATTCTTGTAATTAAATATTTAGTAATTCTACGATAACTTACATCCCTTTCTCTTTATTTTCTTTTACAAAAAAAAACAGAAGTAATTCCAATATTTAAAGTATGTTTATGGCCAAGGATGGAAATGTAAGAGTGACAAATAATCTTGAATTTAATAGTTGCACCCAAAAAAGTTTTGGAAAAAAGAACCATATATTTCCTAATATAAGACTAAAAAAAATCATTACAATACTACTATTCAGTTGGAATTGAAGAAATTTTGTCCTTATTGTTACAAGCATGCCATTCACAAAGAAATGATATATTTAATATAATAATATAACCTTGAGTTATAGATACATCAAAAATATATAAATATATTATATTTTTAACAAAACTTATTCCTATCAATATTTCCCTCAAAATATTTTAAATAAATATTATTTGAAAGTTTCATGAAATGAACTATGAATAAAATGAAACCATCCTTTCGAATTACATCTAAGTAATTTTTTAGGAATACATATACATATAAATAAATTGATCAGAATACGTATACATCTAATCCATCTTTTCAAATTACATCTAAATGACTTCCTCAGAATAAATGATATTTTCATAAATGTTTGTCATCGATTGGTCCTAGAGAGTAAATCAATTATAAAAATGTTAACTTAATTAGTCGATTTATTAGTGAGAGCTAAAAAATACTATCTCATTGAGTTAGTTAATTAGCATTAAAATTACAATGACTAATATCTAGCGGTATTCAAAAATATTTTATTATATCTTTTATACCTATTCTTTATAATGAAAAAGTAATTAGGGCGTAAGAAATGAAATTACTCCTAGATTGAATTGGACCTATAATATCTAACAAAGATAGAAAATGTCACAATTTTCCTAAGTGAAATGGATTTAATCCTTAAAAAATTTTAATTTGAAGTATTGAATTGTTCATCCCTAATAGTAATCAATTTTTTATTATCTCTAGATTCTTGAAGAATTTTCTTTGGGAGATTCAGTTTGAATATTTCATGATATGAAAATAATTTCCAAGATCATATAAAATAATTTAAAATCTAATATAGCTAATTGTTCATGGGTTTTATGATTCTTGAGCAACTACCTTTTGTATAAAATTAAATTAATTTGTTATGTGAGACTCCATTAGCATGAGATGTTTTATTAATCTGAGTAATCCACAAATGATGAAAATATATCTTTATTTTAATTTTATCTTGGTGAGAAGAAATTAAGTCTCTCATTTTTTTTGGTTAACAATTCAAAAAAGTTTTGAATGGGCCGCCAAGAGACCAACACAAATGTAAGAATTTTTTTTGAATATTTTTGACCTACATATCTATATTTCACTCTGGGCATTAAAGTTGATTCTTTGATTAGTCATTCTTTAAGTTGGATATATTAAGAACCCAATTTATTTTGATGATGTATAAAATATAGATTCTAATGGATTTTGATACTAAAACCTTCCTAACCATAATTACCTTCAGTTCAAAATATTTTAGGTGGGTAAGTGATCAAAGCTTGCGCTAAGTAAGAAAAAATTATATATTATGGGTTTCATTATTTCTTTTGTTCTTTATCTAATGGTAAAATTATCTCTATATGATGGATTCATAAAATAGACATGAGATCAGTAATTGGTAACTTGTACATTTTACCATCTCTAACTCTAGTTCCCCTAAATTATTAAGTAAGAAATACTCCCATGATAGGATTTATCCATATAGTGATGACATATAATTCTGATAGTCTAGAAGGTAGGTGACCTTGTGTCCATTTTTGCATTTATACGAGAATAATATTTAATTTTTTAAAATTTTCACTATTTCCCCTCTTAATGGATTGATAACCATTCACTACCAATGAAGAATTGCTTTCCATCCCACATTGAGGTGATTGGATTTTCACTAATAAAAACCCTAAAGTTTATCCTCAATAAGAATAGATGATACATTTGTGATTTTATATAATATGAAAGTTATTAATAGATAACTCTCCTAATCTATTTGAACTTATGATCCAAATGAGTCACATATGCACCCTAGTAGATAATAATTTATGCTGAGGAAATCCTTGAAGAGCAGGAGATTTTGTTCTATATTGTATTGGATATATTATGTTTTTAATAAGTTTTTGAATAGTTGATACTATGAATTCTATGCTAAATTGAGTGGCTCAGATTGATCCTAAAAAATTTATAATATTTAATATTATAACAACCCTGAATTATTAAAAAATAACTTTATAGATTAAATTTATAGAGTACAACTAATTAATGTCATAAATGATGAGATAACATGAATTATTAAATACAATTAGTAATTAAATACTTAAATTAATCTAATTACTTAGTAATAAACTTTATATTTTTAATTCTTAAACTTTGAAATTTTGAGAAAAATCACTATACTTTTTATAAAGTTTGAACCCTTCAATTTATCTAATAAATTGATACCCATATGAAAATATGGCATATAAATTTCCAAGAAAGAAGATTGGATATAACATTAAAAATAAACTATATCCCCTCAGTTTAGATTATAAATTGATAAATCATTTAAAAACATATCATATATGTATTTTATAAAAAGTACCAAAATTTTAATTTTTTCCTCTTTATTAGATCATATTTAGCAAACCTATACCTTAAATATTATAAATTATAATAATGAATTTCATTTATTTGTAAAACAATTTTTTTGTGGGGGGCAGGGGAGAAAATAAAATATGATTATTATTCTAATTTAATCCATAAAGATAAACCAATTTATATCATCAAATGATTTGACATTTACATATTATGTCTCTGACCATTTGAGTCCTACATCAGTTTGGTCGATAACGCCAAATTCAATGGAATCATTTGGTTCCATATAAATATATATCTCTCGTAGTTGACATATTACCCTAAAATTTTGTTTTGTTGTTGTCTACATAAATTATTGTAACATACTGCCCTAACTTACATATAGAAAATGCATTGAATCTATATCTTAATGGCCCAGGGGGTTGTCATAAGGGGACATATGGGGTAGATGGATCATAATTTGAACTTATTTTTAGTTACTACCCATTTATTAAGATTCCCCCTATATATGGGGAAAGATCCAATTGAAGTATTTATACCAATGTCTATTGTAGATACCTCCCTTATTGTATATTGCATAGTATCATAAACAATGACTCTCAATGTCATTCCTCTACTCTAACATTGAAGAAAGAATAAAAAATATTTAATTTAATTTTTTTGATTTAAATATATCATATTTTTAATTATTTGATCTACAATTTTATTTTCAAGTGACTTTCCTAAAAAAGGTATCTCCATCAAAATAAATGAAGGTATAATTTGACCCAATTTAGGTCTTCATCTCTAAGTCCTTGAAAAGACACTTTTGGGACACTTGTTATATCTATATTTTTTACAAACTAATATATAATATAATTAATACATTTATCGATATTTTATTGAAATATTTACCTTTTTTAATTCATCTTAATTTAACCTATATATCCACATTTTTTTGAAATGGGTCTTTTGGAAGACTTACTATATCCATATTTTTCCATTTATATCTAACTTCCTTTTTGCATATACCCATATCCAAACTTTTGCATATAATGTAAAAAGATTAAATAGATTGATATGAGTTTTAGAATAGGATATTTCTAATATAGAGTTATATACTACTTAATTAACTCATTAATAACTGGAGTTTGATATGAGGTCTATGCCTACATATACATAATATTTTGTGTTTATTTATTTTTGGTTATATATAATTTGCATTATTTAAAAAATATACATACATTTTTTGTATTATTCAAAATAATTTTTTGTTTTTTGCATCAAAATATTTTCTCGTAAGTTCCAAAAAATTAAAATAACCATTTGTCATTCAATTCAACAATCATTTTTTTAAAAATCTAGATGGAGATAGAACTCAATGATATAGGTATATAGATAAATGTATAATAAAACTTATACCTTGTACATACTATTAAAATTGGTTGAATTTATATCCACAAAAAGTTATTAAAGGATCAAGACTTATTTTTGGTGATTTAAAACCAAATAAAAATTTACAATTTTTAATTTTTAATTATTTAAAAATTAAAATCATAAATTTTCATTATCTTGTTCAAAACATCTTTTGTAATAGCTCATGAACCATGGCATCAAACATTCCAAAAATAAATAAATAATAAAATGCCTAGGAATCCTCCTCTACTATATGGTTGAATGTCTCTTCAATTATTATTTTCCTTACAAATGTAATATATGCATTGGCTTCCACAATAGTGATGTTAGCCAAAATGCCAAAACTAGCAGTCAATCCAATTGTTAGAGATGTAAGAATAGAAATATATAGTATTTTTCCTCCTTTTTATGTGTATGGAATGCAACAATTATTTTATTTATTTTCTTTAAAATTCAATTTCCTTCTTACATATGCACACTGCTAGAAGAACATATGATAATTAATGGAAAATAATTATCACTGGCATGTTGGATTAGATGGGTTATTATTTCAACTAATAATAAGCCCATAATTCTTCCAATGAATTAAAAATTCATAACTTTTAGTGTGATATTAATACCATTCACCTGACCTATGCTTTTTTGAATAATGTCAATTAAACCTATTTCTTTTTATATGAATGGGGTTGAGGTATGAGCCTAGTGTAGTATAGTATATATGTAGTTAAATAAATAGGGGCACTCCTATATGGATATCATATATATTCCCCCATCACTATTTAGATATGGATATATAGTACCCTATATATCTATATCTATATAGTGAGGGCCTATATAACTATATGGTCTAGCATATCATATATTAAGATAGGGAGATAAGGGCTAGATATAATAGATATATAGGTTGCCCGTATCTATTTACTAGGGCCCTAACTATCCCATATATAGTTAAAATGGGATGAGGGATAAGTCTATATGGTTTAACTAGCATAAAATATTCCTCTTTATATATCAACGAGATAGGGAGATAGGGGCTAGATAGACTAGATAGGAATCCCTATCTATTTTATACTATTTGGCAAAGGGTGAGCAGAGTGTAGTGAATCACTCACAAAAAGATATATGAGATCCATATATACATATATCAGTGAGGGACCCTATTTAATTAATCTATATATGGGATACTCACCCACATATATAATTTTTATTACACCCCCACCCCCATATATATCTCATAAAAAATAATTGATTACTTTATCCATATCCATTACATATGTGATACAACTCTTGTACATGATACAGTCCAGGGCAAATATATGGACCTATATATAATCCAATAGGATATTACTCATATATTGATCAATTTTATTAGCTAGGTAAGGTCAACTTAGTCTTCCCTCAGACTATAGACTGAGGCTACATATAGTTTGAGTAAGTTTAGGTAAGTGGTTATTCTTACTATCGGTATCAAGGCATTGATTCAATCATGATTTTATTAAAATAAGGGTTATTGTGTTAGTTTCTATCCTTCACAAGAAATCATTACTATCCCATTTTGAGTCACTCCTTCATTATGATTGATATCTATTAAATATGGGCCCTTAATCTTGATTTAAGACATTATCGCATCCCATCTGCTATATATTGTATCTATAAGAACTCCACTCTTTATTTAATATGATATGGATTTGATAAATCCTAGCTCAACACTATAGACTATGATGGACCTCTTTCACTAGATTATCTTAGAAGATGTTATTTTATCCCATATATCTTAAGTAAATCTTTCACTCATGTTACTAGTGGTTATATAGAATAGATGTGGGAACACATTGATGGTCCATATCCCTCCAAGTGGAGCCAACCATTCATTAATATTATCTTATCTGAGTTGATGTTCTCACCCTTAATTAATGTAGACTAAACAAAACCATGCTCTTGATATTATATATCTATTAATCTATGTATATATATATATATCTTATATGAGTGATTAAATAGAAGCGATAGGGAAGAGATAGGGATATAAGAGACTGGGATATAAGGGATTGGAATGTAAGAGATAACATGATTTTTTGGAGAGGGTTCTTGATTAAGAATGAAATGGCTATTCCTTTTGATCATAAGATTATAACACTCATGTGATACCTAATTATAGATATGGGGCATTATCACTTAGATAATGAATGTTAATTAGAAGAGACAACTCCCTCTATCTATGTATATTAGCCTATAATCACATTACATGTAGATGAACATAAATAATACAACCTATAATAAAAGATTCATATTATGTATATAAATAAAATATAATCCACAAATATAACTTAAATGACTATTGTAAATAGCTATGGAAAGTGACACGATGAATAGATGGGTTGGGATTTCTATCTTACTCCATCAATTGTAGAGGGTTGTTATCTAATATTAAAACACATTAGTGGCACTATCTCAATAGGTACCTCCTAATTTAAATTTTTCAAATCATAGATAGATCCCAACCCTCAAATATTATTTTTTGTGGTATAATAGAATCCATACCCATCAGTTCAATCAAGGACACTCTTTAGAACCAATACTTATATAGATTATTGAATTATTTAAGTAAAATATTATGTTCTTTAGTTCCATCATATTTAATGATTTTTAGAAATATTTTAAATATCAATGGATACTATGGGTGGATCTAAATGTTCATTTTGAATATGTTGAACCATTTTGTTATGCATGATAGGTTAAGAGATGATATTCCTATTATCATCTCTAAGATAATTAGTAACAAAATTATAACTATTTTGAGGCATGACAAAAAGATCTTGACTTTCCATTTATAGGATTTGGTTTTGCATTTATTTATTTTAATATTTTATTTATTTGCATAGCATTCAATTATTAAACCATTTTATTAATAATTTCAGTTATATCAGTAGGTATAGTTTCATTTCTAGTAGTGGGAGGTGGAATGTTGGTATTGGTTAAAAGGTAGCCCCTAGATTAAGGAGAAGAGGGTTTCCTATGGTATCAATTACTCCAATTGTAAATTAAGGTAGCTATAAATGGTAACACTTACGTTTGGATCATCTGCATCAGCTCTATGAATGATATGGACCATGTTACATTCCATTGACCTAGATGAGGGAGGTGAGTAATTGTGTCATAGCAGGCTATCCACTTGGGCGGCTAAATTAGGAAGGAAAGAAGTACCCATGTATAATCATAATGGTTTGAGGCTATCAATAAAGACCCTAATGGGTGATTTCATGATGCTAATTAGAGTGTTAAAGAGAACAACAAGCTAAAATGCTAAAAGGGGGAAAATAGTATTAA
>JARHVA010004551.1:827500-832500 GCA_037957365.1 Torreya grandis
AGTTAGATAAGTAGGATTTGTAATGGTTTTTAGTAATGATATAACTGACCATCAATATTACAAATCACTAATGGTTTTTCCACACATTTCTTGGTTTATCCTTTAACGCATGTACTCAGAGAAAATGAAACTCAATAGGTTCTTTTAAAAGACAAATCATCAATAAATGAGAAAGTTTAAAATCAATTATGTGTGTATACATCCTCCACTCATTAATAAGAATCACAATATAATCTATTTAGGTACATAATTACATAAAAACTCACTTCTAAATACTCTCAAATGCTTTAAAAAAATATTTTAGTAATATGTATGTGCATGAACCAAATTAATTCCCCATAATCTTAATCTATTGACAATAACATGAGATAGATGCTATGCATCTATATGTTATTTGTGTTGAGCCTGGGAACCAATATCTCATGATGCCAAAAATACAATACATATGCATTTCATATGCCATTAAATTGTTTATGTATACATGAAAATTTGGAAACCTATATGTTTTATTCCTATAAAACTTTATGCACTTTCATGGCATATAAACTCAAATGTAGCTTAAATGTTTCCTGTGTCCATGTAAAATGAGTACATGTGCATGAAATATATATATAAATGTGTCTAAAATATTTAAATTTAATATATATCTAAACCATTATCAAATATCTAAATCCAACATTGTATTCCAAAATCCTATTTTTCAACTCATGAAGGATTAAGTCTCTATGATAATCCCACTAATATACTCCCTCTTTTAAGGTGAGGTATGTACCCTTTGAGTTACTCATCTAAAAAAAAAGAGTTAACTATATAATTTTATGTATAAAAATATAATCATGTAGAAACATGTCAACATGTTGATAATATGCCATAATAGTAATGTATGTGTCATTAAGGAATGTATGAAACATTTGTAATACAAGGGACACTAGTGTCATGTCAAATAAAATATATAAATTAGGCATGAAATAAAAAGAATAATTGATATAAGCACTAAATAATACTACATATTAAAAGGTACATGATTTTAATCATCACAAAAAATAAAAATTGGGAGGTATGTGATATGGATGGCAACACCAATAAACTTAGACATCTCAATGAGTTTAGTAGAATATCTCAAAGTAATCCAATAATAAACACACAATCCTAGATAAATTTGAAAGGGTTAAAAATAAAATAAATGTCACAAATAAGCCCAAGCTTCATAAAAAATTGACATAAAAATGTTTCAACAAAAAATCCCAAGTGCCACAAACAAGGGACATGAAGATGTTGCAACAAACATGGACAACCACCACAAATAAGGGGAATGGAAATATCACAAAAAAGTATAACAAAGGGAGACATACAAGGCAGATATATATATATATATATATATATATATATATATATATATATATATATATATATATATATATATATATAATATGTACAAGGTATGTATACATGTAATTATTAACATATATGAAAAGTAAAAAAACAATAATGCAACACATAACAAGCAAAAACTAGTTTACACTATGTATATCAATGTCACAACATAGAAAATTAGAATATCTATGTAGCTATTTAAAGTTTATGTGTAATTATCAAGACATGTGTAATAAATAAATATAACTACTCATGGTAAAATCTCATATAAATATATAACTTATGATAATTAAATGTTTTGAATAAGATTCCCCTAACATTCGCATGCCCTTTAGGTATAAGACAGTCTAACATATATGTATTGATGTATAAGATGTATGTTTTTCATTGTATACATACATTGGGAAATGGTTTGGTGTATTAAATATGATATTTAATATAAAAAATATGTTATAAATAATATATATGAAAATCTAACTAGCAATCATGCCATGTATAAGTCTTTCTTTTTTATTTTTTAGGAATGTTTGAATGTTTTTGTATATTTGTATCATTTGATTATTTTTGCATTTTTAGAATTTATATTTTTAAATTTAAAAATTGATAACCAACCATCACATATGATGGATATTCATGGATAAATCATGTATCATATATCATTATGGTCATGTTTTATCAGCAAAAAGTGCCATGTGTAGGTATATATCATAATTTGAAAAATGATCTCATGATATATTGTAACCCTCATCATCAATCATAAAATCCTATGTATGATGAGTCAACCTAAGAATGATATGAATCCATGGAATCTAATAAAGATTAGGATAATATATAACTGGATGTGTTTTATTTGGAACATCCTAAACTATCCATGATTATATCTTAGTACGTGATAAAGTTGATAATGGACTTTGTGAGTCATGCATGACTATATGATATAGTGGGTGTTGGATAATTGAATGTCTAAGAGATTCAAATAATATCCTCTAAACAAGTCACATATAATTATACTAGATAGGTTTAACCAATGAATATGTGTAATGATCATTAATATGTGTAATAACCAATTGCATTTGTGGTGGGGGAGGAAGAAGATATGATATTGGCTACATAGGATACTTATATCAAATGCCTAAAAATGTAATTAACCTTTTATAGTGTTTATACTTGATATATTAAATGACTAAAGATGGTACTATGTATTTTTCATATCCATTGGCATCCTAAAAATATGTCAAAGACCCTTTATAATTGGTAAAATTATGAATAATGTAACCAATATTGTAGATCCCGCTGAAAGAGGTAGAATAATGTTCTTAAGAGTTTTATTTAACTTCCCATAAAATCTATATGTCTGATCCCAAAAGTTTCATTGATCTTAAAAAAGAGTACTATTATTGTAAGTTAAATAGATATTTGTACCATTTTAAACAAGATTTTTGATCTTGGTATTTTTAAATCACTAATTATTTTAAAGAAGTGGGTTTCTCTAACTATTATTATACCAATGATCTCTTTTTAAAAGATGAAATGGTCATATTATCTTAGTTATATTATATGTTCATGATCTTATTATTACTGGAGGTCTAATTAGTTTAATTTATAAATGTAAGGATAAAAAAATCAAATTTTTGAAATGAATGATTTAGGAATTCTTTATAATGTTTTAACAATAACTATATTTCATTATAAAAATTCAATTATTGTATCACAATATTAATGTTCACATAATATTATTTTTAAGTTAAATATGCTTTATTTCAAGCCTAAATATACTCCTATTGAAGTTAGTGTTAACCTTCATCCAAAACCTACATGTGACAAAGCTAACCACACACTTTATAGGGAGTTGTTGTTAGTATGATTTATTTAACCATTACTAGGCCAAATATTTCATTTTTTGTAGGTGTTGCTTCCAGATTCATGCAAGATCTATATTTGGATCATTATAAATTAGTGAAGCATGCAATTAATTATATCAAAAGAACAATAATTTTTTATTTATTTTATTCTTACATTGATAATGCTAATTATATGTTTATTTTGATTCCAATGATGTTGGTGTTACTATAGATCATAAATCTACTTATGGACATGTGTTTAAGTTTATTGTAAGGGTTATCACTTGGATTAATAAAAATAACATATTGTCTCTATATCTTCTACTAAATCAGAGTACAGAAGTGCTAAAGAAGCTACTAAATAATCCATGTGGTTGTGAAGGTTGTTAGGATAAAATTAATTTGAATGTTTTTGACAGTACCTCCCTTCTATGTGATAACAAAACATGTATGTCCCTAGTTAAAACTCTAGTTCATCACCAAAGAACTAAGTGTTTTCATATAAAATGTCAAAATTGGTAGCATGAGTGTGGCTTGTGGTACCCAACCCATAAATCTTTATTGCATGCTCTCATGACCATTATAGACATGTTTTAGCTTATTCCCAGTCATCCCAAGTTTTCCAAATGGTCATTCCACCTCAACCAAGCAACATTTCCAACGTTAATCCTATCCCCCTAAGTCCCACACCTATAGGATAGGAGTACCCAATTTCGACTATAGTGCCAAACCATAGGGTGTCTTATTTCGGTGCTCATTTGCAATTGTATTGTGAGCTCCAATGGCTATCTTCTTCTGATTCCTATCCTTCATCTTTTTGGCCTAGTGTGAATACATTCAACCCATGACTAATAGATCTATATAAAATACCATCAAATTTCATTTAGAAGTTGTTAGCAAATATTACAAAATAAACAAGAATACAAGCAAAACCACTGAATACAATTTACCTATTCTCTGCATATAATTATCCAATATAGCTACAAGCATATCCAAATAATCACACTAGTTTTTATCCACCTAAAACACATCCAATTTAACATCTTTGCATATTCATTACACTATTTCATAAATCACATCAAGTGGGAGAAATACATATGGCTTGATCACTCTTTAGAGTATTGGTATGTAGGCAATGTGTCCACACAAGGGAAACGTATACATGTTTAGTGCATTTTACACACACTAACCCCCTCCCTTCTTTCTCAAGTTTTATCAAAACACAATGAAGCCTAGGGTTTAAAGATTAAATCAGATCTACAAGTAATTTTTTAGGCTTTCAAAAATCAAGATTTAATAGGCAATCTCACATAAGGATATCAAACAAAACCCCAAAAAATTAGGTCTCTATGAGTAGTTTAGATAATAGCGGAAAAAGAGGACAACAATGTCAGACTCTAGAGTGTCCTATTTCATGCTCATATCCTTTCAAAAAATGAAATATAGATCCTAATTTGGGACACTATCCCATTCCTAAACAACTAGTATCAGATCCTAAAACAACCATTTTAATTCATTTTAAGCTGTCTTATTTTCTCCATATTTATTGTTATTTATCGAAAGGTTAAATATATAAATTAATAGTTAAATTATTTAGATATTATTTAATAATTTACTATTATAGACCCTTAACTAAATTAGGAATAAGAATCCAATATTCCTAAAATAGTTAAACCATTTGGTGAACCCAACTTACTTTATTTGCACATAAAAACCTAGGAAATTTTCCTTCTTAATTTTTCCAATTTTTGTCTGATTTTTTACCTACATATTTAAATCATAAAT
>JARHVA010004551.1:837500-902500 GCA_037957365.1 Torreya grandis
ATCACTAGAGAAACCTATAATTTGTCTTCAATAGGATGACACCATTACAAGTGATAGACCTTTGACTACATAATAATAACAAATCTTACTGACACCTAAAGAGATAGCCACCATGTATATAGAATTTGTGGCATAAAATGATAATTATGATGATGATCTTGAGGAATTTGATGGTGGTCATGATCCCTCCCTCCATCTCCATCCCCAATGGGCTCCATCCTTGAACCCTTTACCCCCTCTAGCCTGGTCTTTTATGAAATTTGTGTACATATTACGTTATTCATATGCTTGTACATAATTTATCAAAATTACCTGTATATAGACTCCTTATGATTTATTTTACATATATTATTTTTAATTACTTGTACATAGCTCAAAATTCCAAAAATACCAAAAACAATACAAAATTTTAAAATACAAAAACATTCAAATAACTCAAAATACCATAAATATATCAATTATATGCATTATCCATGCTTTAAATTTTTAATACCATGTTAGAATTACATTTTTTTATTTTATGCTATTGTTTGTTGATTTATCTACATTACCATGCTTCACTTGATCTTCTTTGAGTTTGTACAATGACATATAGATATTTGATTGCTTCACTCTACCCATTGAGGGGGAATCCTACTTCTACATTCAAGACACATTGATATACCTACCCATTAGGGGCATCTTCTACATGACTACACCATCTAGGTTATGTTATTCCTACACCACACACTCTAGTTACCATGTTAATGTACATTACTTACTATCTTACATAGATTACTCTATCAACACTCACTCATACATAGAACTTGTGTATTTATTAGCATATACCTAGTCTTATAGTACATGTTTTGTATAATTTCACTTATTTTTTTCATTAGTTAGATGTGATTGCATTTCTAGCATTTACATGCTTTCTTTCCTTGTTGTGCACAGCTAGATATGATAGTATTTCTTAGTTCCTATTTTATTTCTTGTGTGTGCTTTAGGGCATCTACCAATGTCCTTTTCTTGTATTCTTCTATGTAATTGTGGTCCTCATTCCAACCTTGCATGTTTCAATTATATGTGTATGTGGCATTTGAACGTGCCTTGTATGCTTGTTTTTTAGTTTGAGTGACATGTGCCCATATCCCTTATTTTCTTGGCCCCTTGGCCACTATTGTATGCTTCTTAGATCTTGAATTATGTGCTTGTTGTTTGATTAATTCTTAGATATTTGTAATTCTATGATACACATCATGCATTATCCTAATTTTTTATATGCCATGATGGACATCATGTTCCATCCTTTCTTGACAACTAACAACTAACCAAAATTTCAGTTCCACTTCACTATATTTCACATGTTATTACAATGTTATATCTATCTAGGCATACCCTTGTTGATCTACTAATCTCCATTATAAACTACATTATATCTCTAGATATCTTATCGATTATCATTACTATATCATTTACTTAATAACATAACACACTTGTAGGATTCTTTCTTCTCAAGATAGTCAACATAGGGTCTTCATCCCTACCCTCAAAAGAGGGAACAATAAATACGGGTTTTTTTCATATAGATTAGATCCTTTAACCAATCAAAAATCAATTTTTAGAACACCCAAAATAGTATTCGTACTTCAAACCAGGTAGAATGGACTAGATAAATAGTGAAAATTACAAAATAGTTTTCAGAATCAACACACGAAAAGAGCACCAACATTAGAATATAGTGCCAGATAATATATTTTCCTATTTCAACACTCCTATTCAAACAACAAAAAAACCAAATTTTCCAAAAATAGATAGGGAAATAAGTACATTTATAGTTTTGTCAATAATAGTTTAGTTTAGAATCAGTAGTTTTATTATAGTTTTTCTCATAGAATCTAGATATAGGGGGCATCATGCATGGAATGATGGCTCTAACTTCCATTTTTAGATTAGGTAGTTGATATAACTTGTAGATTAAAATCCATGTTATAGATACCAGTGATTAGGGGGTGAAGTTCACATCACATTTAGTTTATCTTCTTTATAGTTTATGACATTATCTAGGGATTCTCAATAGTTGCATGCCTTATTCCATTTGTAGATTTTTGGAATCATTCCCAAGTGGCTCTCACATAAGACTATTGCCAAATTTTAGAATGGCTTTCATAAAAACCTAATTTACACTTTTTTTGAGTGGCTAAGAGTGGCCTAGTTCCTAGTACACATTTAGTTATCCACACCACATTATCAGATTACAGATCATTCATGGACTTCAAGAGCCATATCATTAAAAACACATTCATACCAATATCTATTCATATATTTACTTCATGGGGTAATGATGGAGCCAAAGGAATAGCTAGCCTTTGTATTCTTTAGCCACCTACACAGAGGGATTGAACATAGAATCTAAACATTGATTAACACACGCATGATCACATAGCTTTACTCAGTGGGAGATGATGGAGCCAAAGGGCCAACCTTTGAATTCTTGAGCTAGTCTTAGGGAATTGAACACTCAACTTCATTCATGATATTACTCTTGGTGCAAAATTATTCAATACATAACCAACATCATTCAACATCACTCAACTTCACAATAGGTTTTATATTAGTTTGCATACACGATGAGGTTTATTCATTCCTTTGTCTTCCTCTCTCTTTTACTCAAATTTTGTACATTTTTACTTTAGACATAGTGTGTCTAGTAAAAATTCATCTACTTATAATTTTGTTTTGTATATTTACACTTCATGATGTGCTCTTTCTCTCTCTAAGCACACCTAACATCACACAGCTTCATGAGCTTCACCCTTGTAGGTAAGTTCAACTATGCTTTCTAATTTTCTTTTCTCCTAGTATTTTTATTCGTTACATCACTAAAATAAATGGGATATAAATTTAGTCATATAAAATGTCAAAATTGGTATCTTGAATATGGCTTGTGATACACAACCTGTAGGTCTTTCTTGCATTCTCTCATGACACTTCTAGACACCTTTTTGCTTATTTTGAGTCATTCCAAGCTTTCCAAGTAGTCATTACACCTCAACTAGGTAGCATTTCCCACGGCAATCATATCTCCCTAGGTCTCAAACTTGTAGGATAGGAGTTCCCAACTAAACTATAACATTAGACTGTAGGGTGTCCTTTTTTAGTCCTCCTATCAAATTGCATTTTAAGCTCCAACAGTTATTTCCTTTCCATTCCTATCCTTCATCTTGTCATCCTAGTGAAAATTCATTCAACCCACGACTAATATATATCTATAAAATCCCATTCAAAGTTAATTTATAAGTTGTTGGAAAATATTACAAAACAAACAAGAATACAAGCAAAACCAGTGAATCAAATTTCCCTATTCTCTACATACAGCCATCTAATACACCTATAAGCATATCCAAATCCTCACACCAGTATGTATCCACCTTAATTACATTTAGTTTATCATATTTACATCTACATAACACTATTTCACAAATCACATCATGTGGGAGAAGTATATATGGCTTGATCCCTCTTTAGATTATTGGTATGTAGGTGGTGTGCCAATACAAGGGGTGTAAATACATGTTCAGTGCATTTTACACATACTAACCCCCCTTAATTCTCAATTTTTATCAAAGAACATATAATTCTAGGGTTTTAAGATTAAATTATCTCTACAAGGAGTTTAGTATACTTTCATCAGTTGATATTTCATAGGTAGGCTCACAGAGGGGCAGTGAAAAAAAACTAAAAAACTTATGTCTCTATGGGTAGTTTGGATAATAATGGTAAAAGAGGATAAAAATGTTAGACTCTAGGGTTTCCTATTTCATTCTCCTATCCTTTTACAAAAAAAAAATCTAGATCCTAATTTTTGACACTATCCCAATCCTATACAACCAATATTTTATATTGCAATAGCCATTTTGATTCATTTTAAGATATGCCTTATTTTATCTATATTTATTGTTATTTATATAAAGGTTAAAAATAGAAATAAATTATACAAATAAATGGTTAAATTATTGAAATATTATTTATTGATTTACTATTCTAGACCATTAACTAAATTAGGAATAAGACTGCAATATTCTCAAAATAGTTAAATCACTAAGCATATTGAAGTTCATATGCGTTTTATCTAAGAGAAAGTCCTTAATAGTGATATTGATTTGTTGTTTTGTCCTACGGATGAACAAGTGACATGTATATTCATAAAACCACCCATTTCTACAAAGCTTTATTAGATTTACGCAATTTTGGTCCTCTCAAAGTTGCCATTTAGGGGGAGTGTACATTACAATGTTTCTTCCTAATAGCCATGTGTTTCCTTATCTTCTGTATACTTCTTATCATTGCAAAACACCATAATATATCATGTTATGTGAATTTATTAAACTTCATATGTAATTTTTAATCTTTTACTCAATACTTAGAAGCATATGCTGTAATGAAGGCCTTTATATTATAAAATGCCCCAATAATGCTTGGTTGATAATTCATCAAAAACTATGAAATGTATTTTCATGGTCGTGATAGCTTAAACTTACTTTTAGTAGTATATGGATTATAACTACTCTTGTTTAAAAATATGATATTGATGTGATGAAGGTTTCTAAATTCTTAAAATTTTATATATAATTCATTTATTAAGGTGATTATGGCATGTATCCCCACTTAATATTAAAGGGGAGTGTTAGATCATATACTTTATAACTTGTGCCTTTATTAGACCTTCACACATTTGACATGGTATCAGAGCCTGAAGATGTATGTTGATTTGTAAGATAATATTTTGAAGCATCCAAAACCTATTCAAACAAATTAAAAATTAATTTTTAGTCTAAGGAGGTGGTGTACAACTTTGGGAGGCAAATAATTTTTTGTTTCATGTATAATGTTTTTTGGCATTCATTTTTGGATCCTTGTAATGCAAACCTGAAGAAATAAATTATTGTTTCGAGCACTCAAAACTCCATTTGAGAAACCAATAATCACATTAAAAAGTTTCATTGCTACCAGTGATGCCATTATTACCTTGTATAACCCAATCAAGTTATACATTTAGTTTTCAAGCTTATAATACTTGGATCTTGGATTTAGTCATTTAGATTTCAATTTTTTGGCTTGTAAACTCATCCAAAAAAGCATGTGGAAGGATTCAAATGAGTTTTTGAATATTTTATTATACCATAAGTGCCATTGTAAAGTATCATAGTATTTTTTAGATCCTAATAAATTTAAATAAATGGTTTCTACACTTTCAATACCTATTTTTGAGATCTAAATTATTAAATCTTCAGTGTTAGCCCTGACTATCACTCCTACAAAGCCCCTAAAGTAGACATTAAACTTTTAAGATTTTATTTATTTTCCTTGGTGATCTTGTATTCGATTAATTAACTAAAATACAATTTTTCTAATTTGAATTTTTTAAAGCTATATGGGGCATCGAAAAATAATTTTAGGAAGATTGACAAAATTCTAGGATGCTTCATATGTTGTTCTTGATTATGTGCCATTTCAAGCACTCTCCTAGGTGCCATATATACACCATGATTAAATAAATGTGAGTATAAAGTTTGTAAAAATATTTTTAAAATGATTTATTTTTTAAATCATCAGTTTCTTTCAAAAACCAAGTAGCCCCCAACTTTAATTTATTCACCCAAAGTAATTTATGTGAAAATATTTTTATAGGAAATTTTATAGATGAGTTGGTAGTTATATTTTTACCAAAACCTTCAAAAGGGTAGGTCAAGGGTTTAAAACATGTTATCTCCCATTTAAAACCCTAGTTAGTTTCTACTATTTTATGACACTTGACCTAGACTATTCATTTTTGACCATGGTTAACTACCCAGTTAATTACTATGATTTTAGTAGCTCTTGATCCATTAGTGTGATCCATTTTTTATTTTTAATATTACTATTATAGGTTGTTTTAATATTTTTAATAATAATGTTTATATAGTTGTTCCTTGTGCAACACCTGCAACACTTAATTTAATACAATTTGTTACAATTTTTATAATTCTTTTTGCATAAATTTATATTTTAAAAAAAAAAAAAATTGTTTACATTATAGATTTGATTTATTAACAAATAGATTAAAAATTCATATTATTCTTTTAAAGCTTTATCTTGTATGATAGTATAAATTTTAAAGGGAGGCAATTACTTCTAATTTTGTGGTAGAAAAATATGAAATGCTTAATGGACCTAACTATAATATCTATAAAATTTGCATTAAAGTATAATATATGGCCTAAATTTTTTGAAAGATAGTTGTTCAAATGGAAAAACCTAGTTAGGATGACATGTTACACCTAAGCTTTCAAATATGTTTCAATATAAATCACAAGATGCCATGTTGATTATTTTAAGAAGTGTTAAAGATGATTTACTAATCCATATTGAAAATCATGAGTCTCCTAGTGATGCTTAATTTTTTTTGAGTAAATACATAATGACACTCATCTCTATAATATTATTATGTTTATTTTTGAATTGTTAATTACTCTTATGAAAGGTAATGAAAAAGTTGTTAATTTTCTTGATAAACTTAAAAACATTAAAAATTAGTTAGATAGTTATGACAATAATATTATTCAAGTTAATATTTTATATTTCACTACTTAATTAAATATTGATGAAAATTCTCATAATTTTATTTGAATTCTAAATTAAAAATACCAAACAGGGCAAGATAAACTTGACCTCACTACTCTATTCACACTTTTGATTCAAGAATAAAAAGTGGTGTCAAATTTTTATTTTAAATATAAGGCCACTCAAACACTTATTTATCTCAATAATGTTTATGATAATAATAAAAAATAAAAGTATAACCCTAATTCTACAAATGGTAAAAATAGGAACAATAAATCTTGTAATATGATTCATAAAGTTAAATTTCATGTGAATTACAATATGTGTTGTAAATTTGGTCATAAAAGGCAAAATTGTTATAAAAGTAAAGATAGAGATAATCATTAAACCTATAAAAAAATAAATGAAATAAATATAATTATAACTATGAGAAGAATCAAACCATAATCAGAACAATAGTCAATAACACAATTTTAATGTTGTTTTAAATGCTGCATTTTTTGCTTCTAATGAAAAAGAATGGATTTTAGATATGAATGCATCACATCATATGACTTCATTGTCTAATTTTTTCTTATACTAGATAAATTTCTAAAAATATTTATTTAGGTGATAATTTATTTATAAATATACTAATCAAGGAAAAAAAATGTGCAAATGTTATTATTAAATATGTTTTATATGCACCTAAAATTAAGAAAATAATGTTATCATTTTCACAACTTATGAATGATAATTTCATTTTAACTTTTATTAAGGATAATTCATCTATTATAAATCAATATGTTTATTTTATTACTTAATGTTTTTTACAAAATGGTTTGTACATATTTTCTCCTCTTGCATTTTGGCTTTCATTCCAAAGTAGGAACTGATCTCAGTTATGACATGAAATATTAAGACATATTAATTTAATAAGTCTAAATAATATGTTTTATCATAATATTTTTTTTAATTCCTTATATATATTATCATCATAACACTTTTGAGGGATGCTTATGTGATAAGCAACATACTATCCCTTTTCAAAAAAATCATGATGTGAATTATTGACATCCTTTGGAATTAATTCATAGTGATGTTACAAGACCCATAAAGTTGCATCTATTAATAGTTATTTATATGTATTTATTTATATTATTGATCATACTAGAATTATTTAGTCATATTTTATAAATAATAAATCTTAAGTATTATCTATATTAAAAAAATATAAATCTATTGTTGAAAATGCTTCTTATTTTTCCATTAAGAGATGCAGAACTAATAATGGTGGTGAATATATTTTTAAATAATTTGATTCTTTTTCATTATTTATGACATCTAAAGGAAATTAAAGAATCCCTATTCCCCACAACAAAATGTAATTTTTGAAATTAAAAAATGCACCATTATTTAAATGGATAGAACAATGTTGCATTCTACAAATGTTCCTAAGTTATTATGGGTTGAAGCCATGAATATTTTTGTATATATTAAAAATAGAGTACTTACTAAATCTTTGATATTTGTACCCATTTATAAATTTTATTTAAAAATAAGTTAGTATGGCTCATCTTAGGATCTTTGGTAGTCCTAGTTTTATTTCTATTCTAAAATTAAAAAAGAAATAAACTTGATCCTACCTCTTATTCTTGAATTTTTGTAGGATATGAAGGTAAAAATAAAATATTGAGAGTGTATAATCTATGTTAAATATAAATAATTGATAATAATAATGTTTTGATCCTATAAAAATATTTTTATGGAATATTTTTGGAACCCCCTTAATGTTCTTTTTTTGATGAACTTGGCTCTTCTATTACTCATTAAGAAGAAATAGCTTCCCTAGAGGAAATTTATCAAATTTTAGATAGCTTAAATTTTGAAGAAACTTATGAATTTCATGTTCAATATAAAATATCTAAAAGGGAATAATCCCTTATCCCTTCCTTTAGTCTTGATAATATTAATAAATTAACTAGAAGTTAACATTATTGTTATGCTTTCATGACTATGTATGAGTGTCAACCTCAAAATTTTAAGGAATCCATTCAAGATGATAAATGGAAATTTACTATGAATTTTGAGTATAATGCTTTAATTAAAAATCATACTTGGGATCTTGTTCCACCTCCACCTAAAAATCATATTGTTCATTGTAGTTGTTTTTATAAAATAAAATTTGATTCAATTGGTAAAATTGATAAATTAAATATAAGATTAGTTACTTGTGGTTTTATTCAAAAACCTAAGATTGATTATGCTAAAACCTTTACTCATGTAGTAAAAACTATTATTGTGAGCATAATCATTGCTCTTTCATCTTATAATGGTTTGATTATACACCAAATGGATGTCAAAAATACATATTTGAATGGTGATGTAGAATAAGAAATATATATGTATAAATGCAAAGGCTTTATTGACCCTAAAAAAAATCATTAAGTTTGAATTTAATTAAATATTTTTATGGTTTTAAACAAGATCATTGAGCATATTATTCTAAAATCATTAATAATTTTAAGGAATTAGGTTTCTCTAAATATTGTTCTAGAAATGATCTCGTTATAAAAATTGAAAATGGTAATATTATCTTAATTTTATTAAATGTTGATGATCTTCTCATTACAAGTGATTTAATTAGTTTAATTCATAAAAATAAGGATATATAGGTTCAATTGTTTGAAATTACTGATTTAGGCATCCTTCATCATTTCTTAGGAATAACTAAATTTCAAGATAAAAATTCAATTGTTTTATCACTATATCAGTATGCACATAATCTTCTTATTATGTTTAATATGCTCGATTTTAGTATTACATATAATCCTATTGAATTTGGTGTTAAGCTTGATCCAAAAATTTCATGTGATAAAGCTAACCACACACTTTATAGGTAGCTTGTTGATAGATTGATTTATCTAACCATTTATAGGCCAGATATTCCATTTAGTATAATTGTTGTTTTCATATTCATGTAGGATCCATGTTTGGATTGTTCAAAATTAATAAAATGTATAATTACTTATATCAAATGAAAATAATTTTTTGTTTATTTTATTCTTTCATTGATAATAGTAAATTATATGGTTATTATGATGTCAACCATGCTGGTGGTACTATATATTGTAAATCTATTTTGGGATGTCTTTCATTTAGTAAAGGTACTATCACTTGGAACAACAAAAACAAACCTATTGTCCCTATCTCTTATAATAAATAAAATTACATTAGTGTTTTTTAAGATGATAAATAATACATATAGCTATGAAGGTTGTTATTAGAACTTCATTTGGATGTTTCTCATAGTACCACCCTTATATGTGATGATTGAAGTCATATAACCTTGGTGAAAAATATAGTGCCACACAAAATAACTAATAATATTGAATTTAATGTGTATTTTATTTGAGATATAGTCTTAAATGATGACATTGACCTATAATTTTATCTTACAAATGGTAGATGTATTCACAAAACTACTTGGAGGTATCAATTTTTGTTAGTTTTATATAATGTTGGGCATCTCAGAGTTACCATTGAGGTGGAGTGTGCATGATAATGTAACTTCCTAATGTCCATGCATTTCCTTATCTTATATATACTTATTATCATTTAAAAATATTTTAATATATCACATTATGTAATTTTAGTAAACTTCGTGTGAAAGTTTTACTTTTGTGCCCAATAGTTAGAAGCATATATTCTATTGGAGGTCGTTATATTATAAATGGATTCATTAGTTATTGGTTAATTATTGATGAAAAAATATGAGATGTGGTATCATGATCATGATAACCTAAACTTAATTTTGGTAGTTTATGAATTGTAGTTCCTTTTATTTTAAGAGGTGATATTGGCATGATAAAGTTTTTTAAATCCTTCAACTTTTACATAGTATAATTATTTTTTTAATATGACTATGGCGTGTATCTTCACTTAACATTAATGGGAAGTGTTGGAACATATAACGCTTAAGTGGTGCCTTTATTTAAACCTTCACACATTTACATAGGTATATTATTATTATTATTATTATTATTATTATTATTATTATTATTATTATTATTATTATTATTATTATTTAATATGGGTTAAATCACCATGTAAACACAATAATAAAATGTATTAATTACTCTTATTGCTTTTATTTTTCTTGGGGAGAGGTTCAAACCATTGATTACAATTTTCCACCTCCTTACACCATTATAAAAAAGGTTTTACCCCTTTGATAACTCATTCACAATTCACTATATATTTTTTAATACATTGAATATTTGCATCTGGAAAATATTATTGAAGGGATTTATGAAGGTCTCTTAGAGAATAAGTGAGAAATTCAAGGATTGTATTGGGTATTTGGTTTTTCATATATGAATACCAACTATGGGTCTTATTTTTTACCTTTGTTAGATATTTTCTTCCCACCTATATTTGTGTCATTTATTTATCTGTGTCATTTTCTTATTAATGCTCATCTAGAACTCTTGTTTGTGCTTAATCTACATTGCATATATATATATATATATATATATATATATATATATATATATATATATATATGTATATATATATATGTATATATATATATATGTATATATATATATATATGTATATATGTATATATATATATATATGTATATATATATATATGTATATATGTATATATATATATATATATATATGTGTATATATATATATATATGTATATATATATATATATAATCATAATTTGATAATTTTTTATATTGTATTCAATTTTATTTTTCATCTTTATAGTATGTTAGTTTAATTTCTTAATCTTTTTTTGGGTATAAAATATAAATTAAAAAAAAAATTGAGTTGATTTCAAGGAAGGCCTTAATTGATTAATAATTTTCTTGTTGTATTTGGGAGTACAACTCCTACACATACCAATCCAATTTCCCCACCTTATTAATTTCCCCAAAACCCATGTTAAAATGTTATAATTGATTATTCATGCATTGGTTTAGACCTACCTCTCATTTTCTATCCATGGGATTATGATTGTCCTCACCCCTCTCCAGATCCATATCCCTTAAAATAAAGAGAAATGGATAGTGAGATAGATACAAAACTTTATGGGATCATCAAGGAGAGGTATAGGAGGTTTTATTATAATGTTAATAATACAACCTTCTTCATATATACTTAGGGGAATGCCACAATCAATAAAAAATGGAAACTATATTAATAGATTTTATGTTAAGTGTATGTTTTACATTTATCTTTTATGTTGTTTAAGAAATAAGCTATAATTTAATTTATTTATTTTAATTGATTTATATTTTAAATAAGTATAATATTATAATTTTTGTTTAATTTAGTAATTTCCAATAAACATTGAGAAATCTAGCAAAGAAGCTAGTAGAAGACTA
The DNA here is from genome assembly GCA_037957365.1 of Torreya grandis. Lineage (NCBI taxonomy): Eukaryota > Viridiplantae > Streptophyta > Pinopsida > Cupressales > Taxaceae > Torreya > Torreya grandis. The sequence goes on from JARHVA010004551.1 coordinate 849,464, forward strand.
TGATGAAGTATTCTCTCTAGAGTTCCATAAAAAAACACAAATATTTGGTGGTAAAGGATATTAAGTATGCATATGGTAAAATTTTGGATAAGTGTACTATTTTATTAACAATTTGAATAATAAATTATTTAAATAACCTTGTAATATTTTACTACATTAAATTTTCTATTCTAACATTTTTGTTATAATACCAACTGGGATATAAAGGACTGAAATGGATAATCGATGAAGAGAGAAGGATAACCTAAATAGATACATAGAAAATATTATTCTATACTTAGAGTGGATAGAAATTGGGAGGCAAAACAAAAAATATGACTTAGTCATTTTTTGTTTATTTATTTTTTAAATGTTGTATTTTATATAATTTTCATCTTAATGGTTTTTTAATTTTATACTAACCAAGTTTAGAGATATTAATTATTTACAAACCATTTCATTACAAACATTAAGATTTTATGAGGATGATTTTAAATTGGGAAAGTCTTGTAGTTTTAGGTCAATTGAACCAGTAGCAATACGTTATAGATAGACAAATTCAGTAGGGAAAAGTTGACCGATCACACAAGTCATATCAACTTTAAATGAGCATGTGCTTAATTCATAATATCCTAATTTATTTAAATTTAAATAATAATTTTTCATGTTTTATTTATTTTATATTATCATTAAATACTATATTATCATTTTTCAATAAGAAGTGAATTACAGAAAGTGTCTTTAACCTTGAAAAAAGGACCATATCTTTACTTATATATATATATATATATATATATATATATATATATATATATATATATATATATATATATATATATATATATATATATATATATATACTTATTTGCTGAAGGTAATGGTAAATAATGGAGTCCAAATAGTATTTGTAGATGATAATAATAATAATAATAATTATTATTATTATTATTATTATTATTATTATTATTATTATTATTATTATTATTATTATTATTATTATTAATAAATTATTTTGTGTTTTATTATTTTAATTAATAGGAATTGTAACATTGATATAGCTAGTTTTTATATAGGTGAAGTGTAAAATCATCCTAGACTATGAGTGGAAGAATGCTTCTAAGTATGAATGGGATGGTCATTATTATTAGGATTCTTGTAAATCAAGGTATTATTTTAACCACCCAAAAAATAATTAGGTGTGTTTGTGTTGAAACTACACATGGCTTGGGAGGTGTGAGTGAGAGTGATGTTGTTCAAGGTTAGAATTAGGGCTAGGAAATGTAGTTGAAGATGATAACCCTAATATATTTGGTCAATCATAGATTTATAATTTGTTGGATACTTTATTTATAATATTATTATGATTTGTATTTATTATTGTGTTGTTTCATTATCAAATTCACATTTCTTTTTTTGTTAGATATTAAATTAATTTTTTATTCAATTTTATTACCTAAAATGTTAGAATTACACTATTTTTATTTATAGGTTTAATGTTAAAATTAAAATTCACATTAAATTATATAATTATAATTTTATAATTATTAATAACTAAATAAATACTATTATTTTTCAAATATGTTTATAAATATTAAAATTAGACCAAACCCCCAAATCACAGTCAACCTAGTGCTGCATTTAATACTTAAATCAGTGTCACATTAAATTTGAGCTTAAAGTTTGAATTAGTGTCACATTTAAAGTGTAACTGAAATGGGACCAAACATAAAATTTATTTTGGACCTAGTTTCACACTCAAATTTGGACTAAATTTCACACCAAAGTTAGACCTCATGTCAAACTAAAAACTGGACCTAGTGTCACAATTAATGTTAGAACTAGTGTCACACTTAAATTTAAATATAATATAAAACTTAGAGTGGAATATAATGTTGAAATTAAAATTTAAAAAAAAAAATGATTTACATAAATTTATATTTATTGATGTACTATAATTCACTCATGAAGACAAATCTAATATCACTAGGTCATGCTTATAATGTTTGCAATGGTGAATTTGTAAATGTCACCCTATAGTCACCAAATACACCCCCGAAATTACACGTGATAATGTCACCTAGGTGACATAGGTGTGATATTTATTTTTAATTTACATAAAATAAAAGTCAAATTTGTATTTATGTGACTTAAATCAAACACTATAGATGATCTTAATATTCTTGACTAAATTTAAATCCAATTTTAGGGATGAAATTTGCCCATCATAATTTTTTTTCTTGAAAACGTTAAGGCAACTTAATGGTGACTATAATTTCAACTAAAATCATCTTAAATATTTCAGTATGGATTTTTTTAATTCTCTCTTATTCTATTCTTGGAATAGTTTCCCCATTGATGAATCTTGTTTATCAAAAAAATTATCTTATGTATTTTGGATGAATAATAATTTCCTTTCATATTGTTTATTTATGACTAACTTTTTTAGTAGTTGAAATTGGAATAATTTCCTTCATGAGTTTAGAGTTATACTATATTATTAGGTGTATAACAAGGTAAATTATAGTGGTGAATATTCGTTAATTCATGAATATTCACTTTTTGGTAAATTATATTTGGCAATTTTTTTGACTGTAATACATAGGATCCATTCACCTAAATTTTTAGGATGTAATATTTTTTAGGGGTTAGGTCACCAATCATTTATAATAATTATGGGATCATGCATATAATTTTACTTATATATAATACACATATATTTGAATTCATCTTGAAGAGATATACATTTTTCAAAAAAATCATCTCAATTCGAGTTCATATAAAAAAGTTATGGCCTTAGAAAGTTGGCATTTTGTGTCACCTGACTACATCATGGTGTTGTCACTTGATATTATCATGATGTTGTCACTTGATAGCATGATGTCACTTGGTAGCATGTTGTCACCTAGTGGCATGCTGTGATGCAACTGAATAACTTCTAGATGCCATAATTTTTGTATACAGAATTAGTTTAAGACAATTTTTTTTGAAATTTTATAGATTTAAAAGAGAAATATATATTTTGGCATGCTTTCATGTGAAATATTTCCATTTCATGACATATTTCCATTGTGTGATAGAATAATACACTATAACTGAGCACCAACTTTTGGAGGCCATAACTTTTGCATACAAAATTGATTTGAGACAATATTTTTTTGAAATTGCATAGATTTTATAAAATAAACTAAATTTTTGAATGCCATCATGTGACATAGAACCATCACATGAAATATTTACATCACATGACAAAGTGCCATTGTGTGATAGCATAATGCACTGTAAATGAACACCAACTTCTAGAGGCCATAACTTTTGCATACAGATTTTGTTTGATACCATTTTTTTTTTGAAATTTCATATCTCTTCAACTGGAATAAAAATATACAATAATATTAAAGTTTTATAAAAAATACTATTTTCCTTTCTAAATTTATTCCATAACTTATATGTTTTCAATATGTAGATGGATGACTGTACGAAAAATTTAAGAAGGCATTTTTTTTAAATTTTAATATTCACCGAGGATACAAATCAGATTTACCTAAATAAACCTAAGGGGTTGTTTGATTTGGTCTCTTAAAAGGAACCCTATAAAGGTAAATTTTAGTGGTGAATATTTGTTAATTTACAAATATTCACTTTTTGGTAAATTGTATTTGGCAATTTTTCTAGAGTACTACATAGGACCCATTTGCTTAATTTTTTTAGATGTAAATTTTTTAGGCATAAACTCACCAATAATTTATAATAATTATGGGATCATACATATTATTCTCCTTATATATAATAACATATATATTTGAATTCATCTCGAAGAGATATATAATTTTAAAACAATATCGTCTCACTTTAAATTCGTTAAAAAAATTATGAATTTGGAAAGATGGAATTCAATTTCACCCAAATACATCATAGTGTTGCCACCTAATATCATCATGATATTGTTTCTTAGTATCATGTTGTTTCCTAGTGCCATGATGTGATGCAACTTAACAACTTTTAGAGGCCATAATATTTGTGTGTGGAATTGGTTTGAGACAATTTTTCTTTTTGAAATTGCATAGATTTTAAATAATAATATATATTTTGGCATGCCATCACATTACATAGTGTTATTATGTTACATATTTCCATTGTGAAACATATTTCCTTCATGTGATAGCATAATATATTATAATTGAGTACCAACTTTTAGATGCCATAATTTTTGCATATAGAATCAATTTGAGAAAACTTTTTTTTTAAATTGTATATATTTTAAATAAGAATATAAATTTTTGGTATGCCATCATGTGACATAGTTCTATCACATGACATATTTCCATTTCATGACATAGTGCCATCACATGACAACATAATACAGTATAAATGAACACCAACTTTTGGATGCCACAACTTTTGAATATGGATTCCACTTGAGATGATTTATTTTTTGAAATTACATAACTCTTTGAAAGGAATCCAAATATGCAATAATATTAAATTTATAAAAAAAAATTATATTATTTTTTAATTTATCTCATAACTTATATGTAATAATTATGTAGACATATGACTGTATGAAAAACTTAAGGCGATTTTTTTTGAAATTTTAATATTCACCAAGGATATGAATTAGATTCACCTAAATAAACCTAACTAGTTTTCTAATATGGTCTCTCAAAATGAACCCTAGTGTAGAAGCAAGAGAAATATTTCCTTTGGTGCCATAAATTATTAACTTTTTATTTTACAAGGATTCATATCCTTGTATAATTAATTTGTCTATAATTAATTTTATTAAAGTTATTCTTATTTTTTTTATTTGATATTTCATTTTCACAATTCTTTTTGTTACAAAACTCTTTTTTTATTAAGTTTTTTTAGTGTTTTAACATGGATGGTATATTCTTGTATATTTGGCTATTTTTGGACTCATTTCATCTCACATTATACTATATTTAACATTTTCTCATCATGATATCCTTATATTCATATTATATTATCTTTATGATCCCAATCATCTTCTCTTTGAGCAGTCTAATTTAAATTCTCAACATTTATAATTCTTGGTAAAAAAATGATGACTTGTTGATTCTTTATTTTGGGAAATTGATGGCATGTGAAAAAATTCCCCTTTATTTTAGTGAAGTCCTTCCTTGGATTGTTTTTACACACCCTTTATTTCACTTTACAAACTATTGCATGGTTTCCCATTGTACATCTTGTCCTATATATCCCTACATATACAAATCATTCCATAATAATTTATCAAGTGATATTCCTATGACAATTGAACGCATAACTTTCTATAAGTTAGAGTTACACATTGATCAAATATATTTCTACACTGAAGAGGGGTATTTTATATTATTCCTAAAAGGCATCCATATTATTATCTTTTGTATTCATCATATTCTACTAGAATAATTTTTAAGTTAATGTTCATGTAGTTGTATTCAATTTACTAGGGAGAGAAGGTGGACAGTTTACCTCAATTACACTTTACTCTTAGACACAAGAGAGATACATTGAATCTAATTTTGATCATGCAGTATATGTATCTAAGACTCCTTAGTAAGTATACTAATACATCTAATGTTTAACACACTTTTTTTATTATTAAATTTGAAGGATAGGTTGAGGTCTAAAAGAGAGGACAACAAATTATTATAACCAAAAATTCTACATAGTGTTTTATATTTTAAGTTTTTATCAATGAAATACAAAAACTAATTCACTACGAATATATATTGTTCATAAATGTTAAATAGTAATTTAAATTGTTTCCTATTATGCAAAAATAGAGAACATATAAAAATAATCTAAATTTACATTTGAATGTGAAAAGAATAAAAAGGTGATAGAATGATCACACCTTTACGGTTTGATAATTATGAGTGTGGATTTTGACTATTAAAGGTATGTTTTTCAATAAGTGCCAAAATTTTCGAGCTTATTAAATAGGAAAGGGATGGGTGAATGAATTATTCATACAATTAATGGGATCATAAACCATCTAATTTTAACACTATTCATGTCCTACTGTGTTGATCTTTGCTTATGCTAATTTTTAGATTTTGTCAGGAATCTAGAACAACAAACATGCTCTGATTCCATTGTTAGGACTTGAAAGCACAACTGATTACCATGTACAAGCAACTAAATGTGAAATTTAACCAGAAGTAACAAGTAACTAGAATCCAAAAACAACACAGAATATGAGAGACAATACCCAATTGTATTAATACTCTTCCAGAAGGAAATACAACAAAGAAGATGCCACAGTCTTCTTCTTTACACACCTCTAGGGCTCCCACACCTCTAGGGCATAAACAATAAATCTCTTCAAGAGCTCACTCTCTCTCTTATGGTCCCAACAAGCAACTCACACACAGAGTTGTTGTTCACCTCTAACCAGTCAGTATCACTACTGCCAATACACAAGTGCTCCACGCAATCAAAATTTGAGTACACATCATACTCCAAGTACACAACATACTCCAAGTAGATCTCACCTGATCTTGCACCTTGATATGTTGCTGTCACCTTTGATCTTGCTACCCCGCAGACCTCTTTTGACCTCATACACACACACCTACAAATCAATGATCTTACTTACACATGTAGATCTCTCTACACCCTAAAGAACCCTTGTCCTTACCTCACCAAGTCCTTATGATTCTCCAAACTAGTACCCCAGTGGATCTTCTACCTGATCTTGCAACAAACTACAGATCTACCTGATCATACACACTCGACACCCCTATAAAAATAGGAGGAACACACCTTGCTCTCTTCACTCTGAAGGAGATAACCTTGCTCTTACTCAACTAGCATAAATTACAATACAGCCCATGAGTCTATTATATAGATCTCATGCAAACAATAATTAGACATCCAATTACAATAATTAGATCCACAGCTCCAAGACTAAAATTAGCCTTTAACATGCAAATAACTGGTTCATTAACAAAATATCTATAAAACTCATAGTTTTAAACCACACAGGTGACCGATGTCAATCCCTATCTGGCTGAAGATGACCGATGTCAGCTGATCCATGACTGATGTCAGTTGCTCTTCTCATTGGATATGACCGATGTCAGTTGATCAAACTGACGGTGGTTGCTCTGCAACTCAACAACCTCTCAAAAACCTCCTCCATGTCTGCATTAGTGATTATTTTAGCTCCACAACCTAACAATCTCCCACTTGGAGATAAATAGTGACACTGTACCTATACTTATACACCGTCTAATCTATTTCTTGGCTTGTATCCCTCTTCAAGTTCAATCTTGAAGACTAACCACCACATAACCTATGGTGCAACACCTATCATCCAAGTAACCTGCCATATTCGAAGTGCCTGACCCTGCATAGCATGAATCCCTACTGCTAGTCCCTCTCAGCTACCTAAGAACCCACTGAACCACTTTCCAGTGCTTCCTTCCCAGATTAACTACAAACTTTCTGACAGCACCCATTGCTTGGGAAAACTTAGGGAGTACACATGTACTCAACCTCATCATGTGATTGGGGACCCTATTTTGTGAACTATCCATCCATAAGTGCGTTGCCAGTCTCTACATCCTACTCTACCTTCACACAATCATCCTGTGACAACATCAACTTGTGATCTTCCCTATCTCTAGGATTACTCATGCCAAAGAATTTTGCTCCTCTAAATTCTACATGACACACCTCTGAACTAACTTTAACTTTACCTCAAAAAAACCCTATATGTGTAACCCTGCATCAAGCAAACACACAACATATAGTAACAGGATAATGTTTTAATCATCACCCACTTGGTAGAGAAACCACAGTAGTTATAATGACATTGACTAAAGCCATGCTTTGTCATCCACCTGTCAAACTTGTACCACTATCCTAGAGCTTCCTCAAGACCATATGACCTGGCCTTCCATCTCACGTGTCCATTCTCTCTATTCTTTAACCAAGAAATCCATTCATCTCTCAGTCCTTTCATCCCGACTGGTAACTCTACCAAATCTCCCATTTGGTTCTCTTTCGAAGAATTCATGCCATGCTCCCACTGTTTTCTTGATCTTACCTGCTATGCAGTGAGAAAAAAGTATAAAGAAGAGGAACAATGAATTTGAGGCTTACTTACCCTTTCAGTCCTCCACATGGGTGTTTGAGACTCCTTGACAGCTTGTTGTCTGCCCAAAATCTATTCCAATGACCGACCTCAGTCACCACACAGTCTACATCTGACTGACGTCAGTTCCATGTGACTATCCAGGTCACTGACCCCAGTTATCCTACCGATGTCAGTCTCCACCTGCCCAACACCACCGACTCTACATGTTTGCACATGACTGACATCGGTGCCTATTTGTTCGACATCGGTTACCTCTGACTGGCGCCGATACCTATGCTTTTCCTATGAGTGATGACTTTTTACCTATGAGCTCTCTTTAGATCAAAACCCTATCCAAACTACCCTACTCAGAGTTACTCAATCCCATCTATTGATCTCTGCCTGTCATCTCCTCTAAGTACACCAAGGCTTTCCAGTTCTTAAGTTTATCAAATACATCAGTCTTCCTTTTCTTGCAATAAATCCAATCCTTTCTTGTAGCATCCCATTGCTTACAGAGATCTCAGTCTATGCTCTCCAAAGCTAAACTCTTACCATTTGACTTAAGAACATCCATTCCCTTCTCACTTATGTGACTAAGCCTACAAAGCCACACATGTGAAACAAAAGTGGAATCAGTAATACAAGCAAGTAGATAAAGAGTACCTACTTTCTTACCACATGCTAATTCAAGTGCATCCTTGGTAACATTCCAAGAATTCACTGTGAGAGTTCATGTGCATCTCTCATCACCCAACTTCCCTAAATAAATTAGCCACATCTTCAAGACTGGGACCTGCATGACCTTCTTCAACACCCATGTGTTGACTATCTGCAATTTCAGTCGCACTTCCACTTTGCCAATACTTTGACAAGGCTCACCAACCTCTCTATTTGGGGCTGCATGGAAAGAGGAAATAGAATCTATAAAACAAGATTCTTATTTATCCAATGAACTTCCCAGAGCATCTTGTGCAGCAACCCCTACAACACTGCTTCTTAAGTTCCTTCATGCTAATCTGCTATCAACCAACAATTTTTCTTTTCCTACTCTTTCTTTCCATAACACCATAATTGACCATTTGTGCTTTTCAATTCCTCCAGTCTTAGTGTACTTTCTTCTGCCATTGCTATAATCCCACTCAATTAGAAACCCTTGAGAGTGGCTTATAATCAAACACAAACCTACTCCCTGTAACCTTAGCTCTGATACCACTTTGTCAAGAATCTAAAACAACAAACATGCTCTGATTCCACTGTTAGGACCCACAAGCACAATTGATTACCATGTACAAGCAACTAAATGCAAAATTTAACCAAAAGTAACAAGTAACTAGAATTCAAAAGCAACACAGAATATGAGAGACAATAACCAATTGTATTAATACTCTTCCAGAAGGAAATACAATAAAGAAGATGCCACAGTCTTCTTCCTTACACACCTCTAGGGATCCCACACCTCTAAGGGCATAAATAGTAAATCTCTTCAAGAGCTCACTCTCTCTCTTACGGTCCCAACAAACAACTCACACACAGAGTTGTTGTTCACCTCTAACCAGTCATTATCACTACTGCCAATACACAAGTGCTCCATGCACTCCAAATCCAAGTACACACCGTGCTCCAAGTACACAACATACTCCAAGTAGATCTCACCTGATCTTGCACCTTGATATGTTGCTGTCACCTTTGATCTTGTTATCCCATAGACCTCTTTTGACCTCGCACACACACCTGCAAATCAATGATCTTACTTACACATGTAGATCTCTCTACACCTTGAAGAACCCTTGTCCTTGCCTCACCAAGTCCTTATGATTCTCCAAACCAGTACCCCGGTGGATCTTCTACATGATCTTGCAATAACCTGTAGATCTACCTGATCATAGACACTCAGCACCCCTGTGGAACTAAGAAGAACACACCTTTCTCTCTTCACTCTAAAGGAGCTAACCTTGCTCTTACTCAACTAGCACAAATTACAATACAACCCATGAGTATATTATATAGATCTCATGTAAACAATAATTAGACATCCAATTAAAATAATTTCATCCATAGCTCTAAGACTAAAATTAGCCTTTAACATGTAAACAACTGGTTCGTTAACAAACTGTTTGTAAAACTCATAGTTTCAAACTAGATAGGCGACTGACGTTGGTCCCTGTCTGGCTAAAGATGACCAATGTCGACCGATCCATGACTGATGTTAGTTTCTCTACTCACTAGATATGACTGATGTCGGTTGATCAGATCGACGTCAGTTGCTTTGCATCTCAGCAACCTCTCAACAACCTCCTCCATGTCTGCATCAGTGAAGCTTTTAGCTCCACAACCTAACAAATTTTAAAATCTTCTTTATTTGTGTATCACTAGATGTCATACTTTTATATAATTGCACTTCCATGATTTTATTGGTAGAAATTAAGTAATTATGTATTCTTATTTATTATTGATCTATTTTCCCATAAACACTCCAAAAATATATATTGGTAAGAAAAAAACTATAGGTTTTGTATTTATTTATCTCACATGCTAAAATTAGACCTTAATGTAGTTATATTCATTTTGAATGGAATTTTGAGTGAGATTTTTGAACCTAATATTCCTATATGTGAATATGAAATTACATGAAATATTCCTAAGACTTTAATTTGGTACAAGAACATGTTTTAATAAGGAACTTTGTCACAAGTTTAAAAATAGATATGAAAATGGTTGCAATTAACTTGAGTTACGGATCAAAATAATGGATACTTGATTCCTCTCTCTATCTTTGAACCTATTGTAATTTAAATCCATATATAGTTTGGGATGAATTCATATAAATATTATTGTCTAGGACATAATTTGCACATTGAAAAAGTCAAGAAATAATAATAAGAAACAATCAACATACATGGAGCATGGAAAAAGGAAAAAGGACACAAAAATGATAAAAGGCATGATTAATAGGCCCATTGATGCTACCTAAGGTACTCTAAGTGTTATAAATGATCCTATCTCAATAAATATTATAGCATGATATTCAAGTATAATCATAGGGAAATGAGAAATTAGGTTTATTATTGAGAACCAATAGATTTAGAGAAATATGAGATGCATTCAGACGGCTTAAGGAACAAATGAAGGGTATTGCAGATAAGGATAATTTTTAATGAAAATAATGTGAACTACTGAACCCTTTTACAATTAAGTTTATTAATCTCTTTTGATTTATTCAATTACCCCTTAATGTTTGTGGGAATTCTAATTTAATTCAACTTTTATGTCATTATTTAAAAATTCCCATGTTATGTTAGGGTTTTTTACATAAATTTTATAAACCAAGATAAATAAAAATCAATAAAGGATTATAAATTTTATTTATGGGTTGTCATATGTCACCTGGGTAAACCATGATCATGTTATATATCTTATTTCTTCATATGTTGTTACTATTTCTAAGTTTATACATTCTAGACTATAAATTTTTTCAATTGGTTAATGTTTAATAATTCTATTATCTATTTATTGCACTATATGGGCATATTATTTAAATATGATTCCATGATTATGTTTGCAAAAATATACTATTTCTATTAGTTTGTTAATGTAGATAATTATTTGATAGATAATTTAGGTTGGGCCTTGAAGAATCGCCCCAAATGTCATGCCTTTCCATATAGGTAATTAAAAGCTAATGTGGAAAATGTGTAAGAGCAAGATTGTCCACCAAGTTTCACATTGTCAATTTCATAATGCATTGTTAATTTATGTTCTTTATTTAGTATCAATGTATTCTCTTTTCATGTGTTATATTCTTATGGTTGGCATCCATCATTGGAACATGGCAAATTGTGTTTCTAGATAGTGTCTGAGTTGTGTAAAGGAAGACCTTAAGGGTCTATATCCTTACCACACAATGACATGTGTATGTTCATATCATTAATAAAAATATTGTTAAAAAGTGTTTATAACATTTTGGAATCATGTTTGGGACCATGGTTAGGGCCATTTTGGGTTCTTAAGTTATAGCCTTATAATTTAGATAAGACCATGAAGGGGGCCACATTATACATTACCATGCATATTGACCTAACTTGGAATTAAACTAATAATTTTTAATGATTAGAATTTTCATATCTTAGATATTGACTTTAAAAATGTGTCAAATCTATAATTTTAATCTTTAAATTGGTTTTCAACTACCAAAAAATGATATAATAGAAAATGGGGATTTAATGGTGCCATACACAGGCTACCACTGTTTAAATGTATCTAGTAATTTTTTAAAGTGATGGTAGTGGGAAGAAATGGTGAAAACATGGGGATGGAAATGAAATGTGGGGATGAAAATGGAGGAAAATGTTGGAAAGGGAAAAAAAAGTAAAATGGAATAACAAACAAAAAACTACGCGAGATTTTTTGGTAGAATATTGGTAAGTGAAGTTACTAGACTCACCTATGGTCTCTAAGTGGTCATTTTTATTTATTTATTTTTTATTTTTTGGAAAAAGAAAAATGTCATTATGCATGTAAATCCTCTCTTTTTGTGTATTTTTTAACTTCCATTTTATTTTGATAAAAAAGGGACCTTGAACTATGTTGGATATTCAAATATTTGCATTTTGAATGCAAATAGATGAAGCCATAAATTTAGATTATAAGTGTCCATTATAACAAAAACATGTAATAGTTTTTCATTTCAATGTAAATTTATTTATTGTGGAAATATTTTACCATATTGTAAATATTTTTTCAATCTCATCTCACCTAAATATGGCATAAATGCAAGTTAAAATCTTGGTCATTGATTTCTTTATCTCAAATATGAAAATGTGTTGGTTATGTTACATTATTGTGATGGGTTATTTGTTCTTTAGTATTATATGGTGTATTTGGTCTTTATATTACATTACTTTAAATTTTTTTGTGTTTATATTTTATGTATGAGCTTCAGATGAATCCTTGCAGTGTTAGATCAATAGTTGGGTTGTGTAGGGATCTTTCCTATGCAATGGTTGGGTTGATTTGTGTCATTATATTCTCCAATTTTAATTCTTTTCATATGTATAAAGTTTGTAGGAATAATTAATCCTTATTTGAATTGTGACAATAACATGAGGAGGAACAAAGAAGATATTTGATATGGCATTCATATGAAATAAATTATGGTCCAAACTAATATAATTTACTATGTTTCGATGAATTGTACTTAAATAGTGATAGACTTATCGATTTATGCAATCTTAAATTTGAAGATGTATTCATTAGGTTTTGTTTGTTAGTTTAGATAGTGATGAATTGAGGCTATCATTTGAACTAGACGTAGTTACACATTGGTTATTTATTATGTGTAATATCATCATTTTCATTTGGATAACAACTTATATGATATTTCATTTTCTTAAACAATGAGATTGTATACAAATTTTTAAAACTAGTAAAATATGATTTGTATTATTCAATCAATTATGTTAAATGTTATTTTTCATATTTTGATTTATAATTAGTTGTTTAGTTACTTTGGTTGTGTGTTTAATCAATTAAAATGTTTCTCTAATAATTTCCCAACACATTATATTTAGTTATGTCCTTTTGGGAATTCAAGCATGTTATAATGAATACCATTAGCTAATTATACTCAAATGTAGAAGAGGATTTTAGACACGGTTGTTTCATTTTAATGTGAATATGCAATGAATGAGGATAGCTATTTTCCATGGTTAAATATTTTAATGCAATTCCAAATAGTCATATTTAATCGTGCTGCCTTATTATGATTACGAGGTTGTTGTTATGTTGATTGGCCAACTAGAATGGGTTATAGCTCAGTAGTTAAATGGTCGTGAAATTGTGTTGGAATATTTAAATTAGCATTGGATCATCATTTAAATAATACTTCATTAATTATACTCTTGATTATATAATATTGAAGTAAAGGAAAAATTTCACCTCTTTGGTGGTAAATAGATTTCATAAAACCTATTTAATCATATTATTATTTAATCCCCTCAAATGTGGCATGGTTGAATTTAAGATTAATATGATGCTTATTTTAGAAATTAAATCTAACTTTATTTCATTAAAAGGGTTAAAGTTACATAAATTTTTGAAGTCTTGGTTTGTAACGTTATATTTAGAAGCATATGTTTTATTATTGTGAATCTAGTGTGAAAATTAGTAGTCAATGATAATGGAAGGTCGAAGAACCAAATTTATTTTGGTTACTAAGCCTTACACATGATATTTCAATTGCATTATTTATTGTTGTTATGGTATATGATTGTTTTGATGACCTTTAATTTTGCAATATAGATAACCACTTACCTATCCTATATCCAACTACATTAGATGGTACAAGTTAGAGGGAATGTTATTATTTTAATCTAATTTGGATAATTGCTCTTCCTTAGAGATATATTTCATTCATAAAACCTTCATTTAAGTTGATATTCACAAGGAATTTTGTTACATTTATTAAATGGGTTATTCATTATATTAAGTGTGTAATGGATTTATAAATAAATCATAATATTAGGAAGCTTAATGATGCTTCAATATTTTTAAATGATATGTATTGGTTAGTAATAAGATTTTCACACTTATTTGTTTAGATGTATTAATTATACTTTTGTAAGACATTGAAATTATTAACTTATGTATACATTACTTGTATATCATGTAAAGGATATTGATAAAAAGTTGAAGTTAAATATATTTGTTTTTTTAATGCTCTAAAATCTATGAAAACCCTATTTACATATTCTAACTTATGAGATGAATACATCAAGTTTGTTAATATTTGACAACAAAATGTTTAACCCTAAAAATATAAATTATGAAATTCAGTGTTAAAGTAGATAGAGATATCTTAGGGCAAAAAGATGATAGATTATATCTATAGCATCCAAATTATTAGTTTAACTTAAATAAAACATATATTGAATTATTATGTTGAGATATGCTAAAAATAGAAAGTAAAATAATGATAGATACTACAATGGTAATGAAAAAATTACTTGGTTATAATGCTAATATAGATCTATATTTGGATAGGTAGGAAGTAGACATGAAGAGTATTCTAGACAAGTCACCATGTTTTAGATTAAGTGCCTTTGTAGCTTAAAAGCCTTATATTCACCTAAGATGGTTGCATCAACACTAGTGTTTGGGTTAGATCTAGGTGTCCTATATAGAATATTTAGTGAAATGAGATGTGACCACCTAGATGGTTATGGGTATTTCATCACCTTCCCTCTGGTGCATCCAAATATGGGTCATGGATTGTCAGTTATTATCAAAAAGAAAAAAGTCTAATTCTTCCTCCTCACAGTGGTTGTTGGAAAATGGGTTATTGGGAACATAATGTTGAGCTATCCCAAATATCCCTATATCACTGAGCACTACCTTCATAGACAATACTCTGAATAGTGCCTCAAACTTATATAGTTCTACCCTATGTGTTGGCCTATGCGTCAATCATGCAATACATAGAGAGTAATTACAACAATGACTTAACTTGTAACTTGGAAAATATATCTCTCAAGATTATCCTTTAGTACTTAATACCAATAGATGTATTTTCCCTATGATTGATAAGAAAATAGAAGAGAATAGGGAAGCTTTGCTATATTGAATTATTGATTAAATGTTTTTGATAAGTTACTTCGGTATGTGGTAGATGATTTATGAATGAGGGTAAATATTATATTTATACCAATCAATTTGGAGAATATATCTCATAATAGAACTTAAGATAACCATTAGGATACATTTCATTTGAAAATTACATTAATTTTAAGGCACTGGAAACTTGCATAGGAGTAAGACACCTAATTTGATGTAAGTGTCTATTTGGGATGTAAGTTTCCATGGATAAAGAAAATAAGAATAGTATTAGAACTTGAAAATACATAACATAAGCATTTTTTAAGAATTGTGATCAATATAGAAGGTTTAGGTCATGAATATAAGACTGATCAGACTAATAGATAGGCCAAGAGGCATAAGAGAGAGTAGATGTGAGACTTGTAGAAGCATGAAAGGTATATAATTGTGATGAACAACCAGCATTTTATTTTGTGAAGTGTAAAATATTTAGGTGATATCTAATTTAGAAATAATGTCTACATTTTTCCCCTTAATCTAGTAATGAAATTTCTAGTTTAAAAGAAAGTAATGTCTACTTGATTGCATATAACACACCTTGTCTTTGTTTGAGTCCAACTTGAATGATTTTTTGGTGAAAAATTTTCAATGAAGATCATGTTAAATTGTATAATTAGTCAATATAATATTTAATTTAAACTATTAAAAAGATTAAAATTGAAAAAATCATGTTTAAGAGAACACCTACGTATTGATGTAACCATCTTGCCTATTGGCAACTTGATTTGAAAGATATATCATTATGAATCATTGAAAAGGAGATTAGTAAAAGTATAATTATAAAAAATTTATATACCTAATGAGATAAAGAGATGGACAGATATAGGAGGGCCTATGCCCCCAACCTTGGAGAAAAGTGAATTTTCACCTACTTGAGACTAGCCAAATAGTGCAACCCAATCACACTTATAACCATTTGAGTATGAGTGGACCAATTCAACTCACACTACCAATTGGTTAGGTTGGATGATGTAATCATTTCCAACCTAAAATCTTGGTATGATTGAATGATTTAATCATCTAAATCATACCAAAAAGTGAACAGACTATTTCAATAGATAGGCTCAACATACATCATAAAAGTCTAACTTGCTGGTTGGTGACAGTCCTTAAAAGTGTTATTAATATGAAATTCATTTGATTTTTTAATATTAGGGACACATTCCATGACATATGTAACTTAGAAATGTACAATGTTTAACCTATGTGTAATAATGGTACAAATGTATATAATTATACCATAAATGTGTATTTAAATCATATAACAATGTACTTTGGCCTATGATTAAATTTAAACAAGTTTGGGTGACATGTTACAATAACATGCCACACTACATGGATAAATCTAAAAACTGATACAATGTGCCAATGTGGAGGGCATGTTTCCAAAAACATGTCGCTATTATATATCTAAAATTGTGACTGTGTGGAATCCATGTCTCTGTGGCATGCCCCCACTAATATTCCCCTCATTTAAGTTGAGGGAAGAATAAAAAACTTGTAGTTACCTCACCTCAAAAGGATAACATAATGATATAAATGTAAATAAACCATGTAACTTATAAGAGAACATGTTTAGATAAATGTATCATTGAAGTGCATAGAATGTGATCACATAAAGGCATAAGATAAATGTTAAATATCATGTTAACATGTAGATAGTAAAATTACAAGATCAATAATAAAACCAAGCACACACACAAGAGCATTTAAAATAAAGTCAAAATTTAATGGTACAAGGAGACTGTAAGCAAGGGACATGTTCAAATGTCACATAATTGAATGAACATGACTTAGTCAGATTTCCATAAAAATAATAATGACATATTTTAATTTCCACACATAACAAGAAATGACATAATCAAATGTAAAAGAAGAAAAGAAAAGAATGAATGATGCAAACAATGGATCCTATTCAAATTCTCAATAGACAAGATAATATAAATGTAAGACACTTAGGGAAGTTCATAAAATAAATCATAAGCAACCACCACAAACATATCATAGTATCCCATTAGTCAAATGTGCTAGAAAAACATCAAGTACAGTGTGAAATATATAATCATGGATGAATTCATGTAAAATTACATATGTGAGAACAAACATGAGAATGCAAAGTGACAATAATATGATATAATCTAGATGTGTTATGATAATAGAGGTGGATGCCCCAAATCTCCTATTGATGTGAGTACAGAGAAATCTCAATATCTAAAAGTTCATAAATCATGTGTTTGTGTATGTATATATCACACTCAAATATAAATGTAAATCACATGTTTATGTAAAAATAACTAATATGTTATCCATTAACATGGAATTAGAACATAGATGCCAAGCAACCAATAGAATATGTAGATGCCAAAAATATTTTTAAATTTTTGAATGTTTTTTTTGGAATATGTGAAAAGACTATAATATGATATCATTTAAATTATGCTCATATATATCTCCCCACTATGGACCTAGTGTAATAAATTGGTGATGGTGCCAAGGAACATGTATAGGTGAAATATATATCACTATAGTATGTTGGATTCTCTATATATGTATAATGTAACTCTATGGTTGTGAAGAAACATTATAAGTAATAGGGGTTCATGGAACCATTCATTGATTTTTTAAGTTTATTTTAGAATAATAGTTATAAGAACATCTACAACTACTCTAGATATCTAAATATGGTGAATAGTAGAAGAGGATTCTATATAATCCATTATATGCCTATGATGTCATGGTCTCCCAAGTACTGGCCACCTAGTAAATGTGATTGCTTATTGATTACCCTTTTGTGGTCTATTAACATTAATAGGATTGATTATTAAGTACCTGGATATAAATTTATCTTATTCAAGACGATGCTCATATGGAATTTGATAAATTTCAATTACCTATTTGGCATGGATGTACTTACCACACCCATGCACTATAAAAGGTACTACTTAAGGTCATTCCAATAACATATCAAATACACTCATCAAAGGTATAAAATAAAGGTAATAACCACATGTGTGGCATTTACCCATAAAGGTATGTCAATCTCACTAAGAACCTATTATGAGGTCCCATCGAATGCTCTAACTAATCTGGTAGAAGGGTGTAAATCATGAAGACTAAAATCCAAGTTCATAAGTAATGTCATGGTGTAAACATTATCTCTTATATAATTATCAATAATAACAATACATATAGGGTGTTTATCAAAGTATGCTCAAATGAATAAATACTGAATATTTGAATCATCATTCTTAATCTCATTGTCATCGAAGGTAATATTAGGTCTCTAAACCATAAGAGGTATATGTTGTGTATAATTACCTATAATCCTATATAATGGGTTCCCATAATGTGATGGAGGAGGATGTGTTTTGTATGCCATTTTCACTTCTAGTTATTTATTATAATGGTCTTATAAAGGATTGTTAAATATGTTTTATTTGTTGTGATTACCAAGATGTGAACCTAATTCCATTATAATATATTCAAATGTAATCCTTCAGTCATTGATAAGGTCTTGGATCTTATTACTCAATGTAAAACATATGTTTGTATAATGACCTGGTACTTGGTGATAATTATAATAATAATTCACATCATATGAATTGGGTAGATACCGACTCATATCAACCTCTATAGGAGTAGAGAAAGATATAATATGACACTCTGCTAGCCATAGGAGTAACAAAGTCAGAGACTTAGTTAAATGTGTAAATTATCACCAGAGTACATTAGATCAAATGATTTGATTAATCTTATAAACTACATTAATAATGTTGTTTATTTCCTTTTTAGGATCGAGAGGTTTTACCTTTTTACTTGGTTTTATTGTAAACCTGGTATTGGATACAAATGTAGTCAATGCGTTTTCTACATACTTAAGTTTGCTTAATGAGATAAGTTTCATTTTAATGTCATGAACAACATGGCTCAACTCATCAATGGATTTAAAGTTTTTGAAAACTATGGACTCATGTAAAGGACAGAAAATTTTGTTTACATATGTCTTGAAGTTCTTTATCTACCATAGGATTGGTCATTTTAGCCAATGTTATCTTGTACCTTAAGACATATTCATTGGTTATTTGTTTGATTTTTCCAATTTAGACATAGGAAAACTTTTCAAAAATGTTAATAAATAAATTTACCAATAAATGATTTGTAAGTGATTTGAGATCTTTTATATAATTAGAAAGGTAAATCATAAAACCACCTCAAAGCATAATCTTTAAAGCTCATTGGAAATAATTTGGTCAATATTTAACATTAGAGGCATAATAAAGGAATGCCATAGAAATTTTTAAGATGTTGCTCAGGATAACTCTTGACATCATTAATTGGGAACATAGGTGAAATAAAACCGCTTTCAAAAAGGTGAAAATATATCTCAAGTGCAAGAGGTTTATGTAACATATCTTTGGAATCAGTAGCATGAGGATACTTTAAAGCCTTTTATTCAATGTTTTTAATGTTTTTCTCCAAGGTATTTACAGCTTGGAGTGTTTTAACTATAGATATATTAGGATTTAAATTATCAAGTTGAGTAGTCACAAATGGAGACATGAACATGTTCTGAGTAGTAATATAAGTTGAAACTAGTATTTATGTTGAAATAACTAGTAATTCCATGGTATATGTAGCATTAGTGTTTTTAGGAAATAAAGGTTGAAATACATATCTCATTCCCCCATTAGAATTGTTAGGTTATAATGTGTTCAAGGGAAGGTTTGTTGGTATATGTGCATGAACCATAACTCTAATAGCATGATCTATAAGTGGAAATAATTGGTCATCAATGTTTTTTAATTTTTTAATTTATAATATGGTTTTTAGGATTTCATTATTATCTTTAGGGTTTTGATAAATACGCTCATGAAACAAGGCAATATCTGGAACTTGTTTAGAATATATTTGTCCATGTTTATTGATTTCATTACATTCATGGTTTTCATTTTTAGAATCTTCCTCTATGGTAACCTCATCAACATGTTGCCCATTATCAACATTGGTATCATCATAGACAATGGGATTAGGTTTTTCAATGGTTTGTGACATCTTAAGTGGTAGGAGGGGAAGTTCAATGTATTCAACATGCACACCTCACAATCTAGGGCTATGCCTAGATTGCATTCAAAATAATGAAAGAAGGAAATGAAAAAGTACAACAATTTCAAACCCTATATTATTGAAAACCCTAAAAAGTAGAAATTTTTGCATTCATATGAATCAAATTCACTAAAATTTTATCCCTAAAAATCTAGTTTATGGAATTTAGGGTTAAATTGTCTAGAGATAGACTAGGTCACAAGGATGATAAACTATATCTATAGTAGGCCACTTTTTGTGAAACTTGTATATAATATATACTAAATTTATTATGCTATGTTAAAAATGGAAAGTAAATCTATGATAGATATTATAATAATAATTGAAACAAACACTTATCTAATTCTGATGCTAATACAAATTTGGATATAGAATATGAAGGAAGTAGACTCAAATAGTATTCTATAATAGTCACTAAATTATCAATAAAGTGAATTTGTATCCTCAGACACTTATGTCCCCTTGGGATAGTTACATCGATTCTAGTGTCTGGGTTAGAAGTAGTTATATTATACAAAATACGTAATAAAGTAAGATGCAATCACCTAGATGATTATAGGTTTTTCATCACCTTTTCTCTAGTGCATTCAAATCTTGATCATGGACTATCACCCCTTATCAAATAGAAAATCTATAGTTTTTCCTCATAGTTTATATAAGAAAATAGGTTGTTGGGCACATGGTGTCAAGCTACCCCAAATACCACAATGTCAATGAGAATTACCTACATATCCAATACTATGAATATGGTATCGACTTATGCATGAGTCATGAAAAATGTGGAAAGTAAGTACAATAGTGACCTAGATTGTAACTTGGAAAATATAGATCTCAAGTTGCTCTATCTATACCTTAGACCTTTACATGTTATGGTACTATGATTGATATGGTAATAGGACAAAATATGGAATATCTCTTTTATTGAATGATTGATTTAATGATTTTGATAAGTTTCCTTGGTATTTGATAGGTGAGGTACAAATCAAAGTTGATCTTATATTTATACAAATCCAATTGCAGAATATATCACACAATATAACCTAGTTGACCATTCAGATATGTTTCATTAACAATTTAGAGGAATTTTAGGGTGATGGACACTTACATCAAATTAGGATTCATGTGTCAACATAGGTGTCTATCTTAGATGCAAGTATCTAGGGAACATGAAAATAGGAGTAGGATAAAACTTATAAAGTCATGAGATAAGTTATTTTTAAGTATTTTGGGAAAGACAAAAGGCTTAAGTCATCAATATAAGACTAGTCAGAGTAATAGATAGTCTAAGTGGCTTATTAAATCAAATACAAGACTTTGAGAACCAAGAAATGTTTAAAACTAAGAGGAATAACAAATGCCTAATTTTTCCAAGTGTATAATACTTGAGTGCTATATAATTTAGAAATGGTGTCTACACAAAACAACTTAATCATGTTATGCTAAAGTGTAACACCATTATGTCTCTCAGAATCACAATAATTATTAAGTGATAATAGGCAGATGCATACTACCAAGGTATGTCTAGCCAATTTGATTTGACCCTCACATTACCACGATGCATCAAACATGTGCCTAACTCACACAACTATCAAAAATAACTTTGGTGAAAATGGTTTAATGTTGGAATTCAATATTCATAACCATAGAATTTAATTTGTTTGTAGTTTTATTTTGGGGTTCATGATAGTGGTATCGGAACTTAGTTATTACACTAATGATCTCTAGGAAGAATGAAAATAAATAAATATTAGTGTGTCTAAGCATGATGATGACACAATCCATAGAGATAATTTTGATTATAGTTCCTATAGTGGCAATGCCTATATAAGTGTGAATGGAAACAATATTTATTTTCACATTGCCAATCAAGATGTCAATATAAAATGTATAAATAATGATATTAGAGGAAATAATGATAATATATCTACTAAAAATGACAATATCAACATAAATAACAATGAAAAATGAAATGTGAGACATAAATTTTTTTGAAATTATATTTTAGGTGTGCTTCATAACATCTAGGTTAAATTTAATGCATATAGCCAAATGATGGCTAACTTAGAAAATGTGCAAGAAGGGGATGAATAGGAAGTGGTTCAAAGGGAATAAAGTATTAGGTAAAATGATGTGGTGAATCCCATCCTCATATATCTTATGAAACTTCTTCCACCTACCTATTATGTTGTGGAAACCAGTGATGCTACTAAAACATGGATGCTAAACTTAAAATATTTCTTTGCCTTACATAATAATGGATATAACATGAAGGACTATATGGGAGCTTAATAGATTATATGTGACGAAACTTTGTGGTGGAACCAATTTTGTTCCCTCAAAGGGTATGAACTTATTAAACTCTATTGATAGACATTTTGTATGCAATTAGAAATTCATAATGTCTATAAATAAAACCTAGCTCAGAGAATATAGAGCATACCTACACTTCTGATTAGGAATACATTTTTTAAGTAGAAGCATGACCAATATGGGGATATGATAAACCTTATTATGGGATCACTTATCTAAATACACCATGATAAGAAGGGTTGTAAAGCCTACAGTCTAACATAATCATGTAACAAACCTAAAAGAGTCCTAGGTTTAATGTTCACTCTATACTAATAAACAAGAAAGTAAATCTAATCTAGTGCATAATAAATTTTGTGGAAAAATAAAGTGGTTAGTAAAGAAACCAAAACATTTATAAGATATTCTCAATTAAGCTAAGTAGGAGTAAGAACCTTATACATGCAATATGAATATTAATATTATTCCAGCCAAGACTTATGCTACTTCTATCTACTGAAGAGAGGAAAACAAAGTTAGAATATTCTTACCTAAATGTTAACCTATCAAGACTAAATATCTCCCTTGGCTAAAGGGGCTTTGTAAGTGTAATGATCTTGATATTCAAAATATATACAAAAATACCCTTAAGTTATGGTAACACCATATAATACTCCTTTAGGAAGGAATAACTCCACAATGTCTCTTCGAGGGGACAACCTCTAATATCCCCTTAAAATAGAAGACTCAATGCTTACTTGATATATTTACCATGATATTCATCTCATATATATATATATATATATATATATATATATATATATATATATATATATATATATATATATATATATACATCTATCTAACCCATGGATGGGTAAACTCCTAATCTAATGTAGGCCAAACATTACCTAATGTACTACTTCCATAAGTTACTCTATTATCCTAATATATTGTACCCATATAACTAACTAAGGGGATGTGTGCCACATGTTGGCATCTCCATTAACCCATATATCATATCCCTAGGTACATAACATTACTTCCCTCTTTGACATGTTTCATCCCTGAAACATAGGAAGAAACTAATAATGAGTGTGCTTCAAATGATTGCACACTTGTCTCCAATCTCGATCATCTAACCATCCATATGTGATCTTGGCAGGTGATAGCTCTCCAAGGTTGTTTCCAAATTCCCTTGTTCTCCTCTATTTGCATTTATGATCATAATTATATTGCTTTCATGTCCAATCATAATTATTCCTCTTTTTATTCCATGTACCATATTCTGTTGCGCTACTCTGATTCCAACCATGACCATAGTAGGTATTCTTCCATGCATAGTCATAGTGATTTCCCCATTCATTCCATATGCCATATTATTTTTTCTTTGGATTCCATGCATATCCATAATTTTTGGAAATTTTATTTCTTGTATAGTCAAAATGATTGTTGTTATGACACTTCCTCACCTGGTTCCATGATTGTTTCCTCTCATGATGATGTGGGTGTCTATATACCTCAACCTTTTCCAATATTTTGACCTTATCCACCTTTGCTTCTACCTCTTCCACCTTTTCCTTATTTGTCTCTTGAGTAGATGAAGTGCTCATTTGTAGTGTGTCTTTGTCTATATCATCTAAATCTTCATCATGTTCTTCATCACATGTTTCCATCTTATCCTCATGATCTACCTGGATTGTTATTGGTGCCTTTTTCACTATGATCTCTTGTAAAGTGATCTTCTTTTTCTTATACCAAAACTTCATGAACTTTTTATAAACATTAATATTCATTGTTCCCAAAGTCTCTAACCATGGATATCCAAGAACAATATCAAGATCATTTATATCCAAAACATAAAAATCTAAATGCAAAACATATTTCTCCATAATGAGCTTCAGATCTTCAAACATTCAAATATTATTACCATCTACTTGAACCTCTTTGATATTCTTTTCTTGAACATGTAGATGCTTGGCCACATTCATGTTAATGAAGTTATACTTGCTGGTAGGGTTTATGAACACAACCACCTTATTCTTTTGAATCCATCCATGAAATTGAAAAATTGACTCATATTTCTTTGGAGTCAAATTATTTGAACCCTTATCATCATCATCATCATCATCATCATCATCATCATCATCATCATCATCATCATCATCATCATCATCAACTTCTTCTTCTTCTTCTTCTTCTTCTTCTTCTTCTTCTACTACTACTACTACTACTACTAATTATTCTATTTATTCTTCTTATTTTTCTACTTCTTCTTATTCTACTACTACTTTTTCTACTTCTTGTTTTATAGCCCATCGATCTAAAAAAATCTGTTCCATTTCTTTCCATGAAGAAAACCTTTCTATACAACTCAACTGATCAAACCAATCTAGTGCATGCCTAGACAAAAAGGGAGTTAATCATCTTTGCCCAAAAGTTTTTGTAAAATTATTCTCCAAAAGGAGTCACCATTATCTAACATCAATATCATCTTCCCTTGAAAATATTTTCAACTCCATGATCCACAAGAAAAATTAAGGTTCACGAAACCCTAAAATGTCAAAATTGATCCATAAAATCGCAAACAATCACCCCAAATAACTCAAAATTCTAAATTTTTGATTGTACTTTTCTTATATCTGCTTACATCTCCAGTAAGAATTTCAAATAAAAATTCCTTATATTTCAAAAGATATAGCAAAATTATTATAAACCCTGAAATAGAAATAACTCCCTCAAAATGAATCAAAAAATCTTGATTTTTTTACTATGACTTATGTGAAATATTATCCATATCCAGTATAACATTTGGGAAAAAATTCACAACCAAATACAAGTTATTCATGATTGAAAAAAAAACTAGGGTTTTGCTCCACAAATTGCCCAAATCAAATCTCTGAGACCACTTGTAATGATCTTGATATTCAATATATGCAAAAATACCCTTAAGGTATGGAAACACCATATAATACTCCTTTAAGAATGAATAACTCCATAATGTCTCTTCGAGGGGACAACCTCCAATATCCTCTTACAATAGAAGACTCAATGCTTACTTGATATATTACCATGATATTCATCTCCTATATATATACATCTATCTAACCCATGGATGGGTAACCTCCTAATCCAATGTAGGCCAACCATTACAATAAGAAGTTTTTCTTGGTTTTTAAGGATAACTAATAAATTCCAATGAATCAAACTTATTCACAAGACTAGATTCTCCAAATAGAAACCATAAGCTAAGACTCCTAAAGTAGAATGATGGAAGAGTAGATTGTAAAGAAGCATGAATGAATAATAAATATAAATTTCATATTGAACTAATGACAAAATGGTCTTGTATTTTTAGGTGGATCTTGCTCTAAATCTTCTCAAGTACATTAGTTGTATAAGGTCGACCTAGTTGACCATGTATGTTTTTTGGGATAATTCACTAGGTCTAACCTAGGTTGGTCGAAGGGATAACAAACTTAAAAATTGAAAAATAACCATAGACTATACATGGTAAACCCAATCAACCTAGTATATTTGAATATCCAAAAGGGTATTAAGGCAAGAAAAGGAGGATAAACTATGACAAAAGACTAGAGGATTGTGCAAGGGAGGAGTTATAGCTTAGGGACTAGTTTTAATAGCTGGTTGGATTGGTAATAATGTGGTAATAAGGGAAAAAAATATTAAGAAGCACAAAAGGTCTATCCACCCCTTTCCTGATGCACCCCTTAAGGCATGCATTTAGAGAGATTGAGTCTCGATGAGTTCTTATAAAATGTAAAGCATCCATAATTGATAAAAGTTAACAATATTATGTGTATACATATGCCCCACTTTAAGTTCATCATGTGTCAGTAAGGTGAAATAGGGGATGGTACTTTGAGAAAGAACATAGTAACACACAATGTTGATGATAAAAAAATTTGTAGTATTTTAAATAAAAAAATACTGAAAGTAAATGACTGAAATGTAAATAACTAAAAATTAAATGATGTGTACCTTTACAAGCCTTTATCATAGGATGGTTGTCTATTATGTTGTTAATTTTGATTGTGGAGGGTTTAGAGACTATTTTTGACAAACCCAAGAATATAAAATTGAAGAGCAAAAAAATTCAATAAAATTCAAGATAGATGGTGATATGAGGATAGGATGTACTTGAGAAATTTGGCAAGCTAGGATGACTAGTGTTATATTAGACCAAATGACCAAGTCAAAAAAATATGATTAAATTAGGTAACCAAAAAGCCAAGGATAATAAAGACCAAAAAACTCAAACAAGCTATCCTTATGTAAGAAAGGCAAACTCACCAAGTCAAACCAAGGATACATGTCAAATAGGATGGTAATAAAACATCAATGGTAAAAAAATAAACAAAAATGCGAAAATAACATTGATAAGTGAGAAGTAACAATCCTTATCTCACTCAACAATGGAAAAAGGTGCATAAACGGGAAATAAACATTTATGAGTGAGAAGTAATAAGCTAACCTCAATCAAAAATGGAGAAAGGGTACAAAGTCAAGTGTCCATAACAACAAAAAGGTAAAATAGTGACAAATTGTAAAAGGAAAGTAAAGTAAATCTAAAAATGTAAATCATGGTGAATAGAAATAAATAATTTGTAGTTTCTCAAACATGTTTTTTCTCTCTAAGGATAGACAAAAATGAAACAAATTAGTGTTACCATGTTTTTAAGAGGTGAATAAGAAGAAAGTAAAGAAGAAGGGAAAACAAATTTGGAATCACAATTTTTCTATTAAAGGGGTTAATTAAATGGGTGGAAGGGAAAATGAAGGAAAAACCAAGGTAGAATAACTCTTTATCAAAGTCAAGACACTCAAATTAGGTTTGTCAAAATAAAAAGAAATTATGCCTTAAGGAATATGAAGAACTTATCTTAGCTACATAAGTCTTAGGTCAAAAAATGAAGTATATAGGTCATCCCATGAAGGTTATATGCATGAAAATTAAAATGGACCTACCTCCTCATAATGTCTTCCCCATTCCTCAGGACCTCTTACAGACTTGTCAGTCTATTATGAATATTGGGTACTTGCTTGAGAAAGTAGGTAGTAACATATAGTTTGATGAATTCCCCTATTATAATCTACTATCCTACCATACCCCAATATACATCAGCCCGATATGAGACCAACTTTAGAGTTTGAGATTCGATTGGAGATAGGAGATGTGATTGTAAGCGTGTCTTCTTTCGTGTTAATTGACTTTTGAGATATTTATGTTGCCTTTTGGATATCATTGCCTTTTGTTTCAAAAGATTTGGCTTTTAAAATTTTTTATGGATTTTTCTATTCCTCCTCCATATGGATTTAGAAAACCAAACATGGGTGCTAAATATGACTTTCATTTGAATACTTGGGACTTGGTTGCTAAGAGAGAAAAACTTGAAATAGAATGGGGTCTAAGAGTCTCATAAATCTAGGTAAAATAAAAGTGTTATCTTGACTTCAACCTTGTTTTATGCAAATGTAGAGTGAAAGAAAGGGGAAATCAAGAGTAATGACACAAGGAACAATTTAAATTAATTAAATTCACAAAAAATGTGACAAAGGAAATAAAGTGATACAATGATAGTAAGGTGTTATTCCTTATCATAATAATGAGGGGAATGGAGGAAAACATGATAACAAAGATTATTGGTGCAAATTTCATTTGAATAAAGAAGCAAAAGCTAAAGTTTGAGAACAAGGATGTAAAGGACGAAAAGATGCTAATTTTATGGGGAGGGTTAGGTCCTATCTATGGTATTACATTGCAACTTCATAAAGGAGAAACCCAAGGGGTGTCAATAATCAAGTAAAAGATAAATTAAGGTAATTAAAATATGGTAGTTTTATGAGGAAATCTAGGTCTTATCCATAGTTTTACAAAGTAACTCACAAAATAAAAACCCAAGGGGTGTCAAATATATAAAATATAAGAAGATGAAAAAGACTAAGGTACATCAAGAAACCAAAAGACCAAAAGGGAGGACTAAAGCTTTGTGAAAGAATAAAACATGCTACAAAGGGAGAAACCCATGTAAGTAACCTAAAAAAAGTGTGTGATATATGTAGATAGAAAGCATGAAAAGAATAAAATGTTTAGGCAAAGAATTTTTTGAGGAATTGTGAATTGGTGGGATCTTTGAAAACATAGCCTTCATTAGTATAAATATGGTAGGTGCTTGGACCTAGAATATCTTTGAATTGATATGGGCCCCACATTTTTGGGGTGTATTTACCTTCTTTATCATATGTTTAGTCAAATTTAAGGATAAGATCACCAATATTAAATGTGTGGACTTTAACATGTTTGTTATGTTGTCAGGCAATGCAAGCCTTGTATTGGTAGTTATGTTGTAAGGTAGATAGATTATGTTCATCAAGTAGATCAAAGGCATGAAGATGAGCTTCACATAATTATTCATTGGAAATAATACCATGAAGAGATATATTAAGAGAGAGAATATTAGCTTTTAAAGGAAGAACTAAATTATAACCATAGACTAGCGAGAATGGAGTTGCCCTAGTGGTAATACATATGCTAGTCTGATAGGCCCAAAGTACCAAGTAGAGATAAAAATTCTAATCCATACAGGTTTCATGAACTTTATTATGAATAATTTTGTTGATAATTTTATTAGTGGCCTTAGCTTGACCATTGAATTATGGATGATAAGGCATGGAATTTTTTGATTGATCCTAAATGTATTGAATAGTTGTCAAACATGTTTGTTTTGAAAATTAACACCATTGTCTAAAATGATGGTATGGGGAAGACCAAAATGGAAAATTATTTTACCCTCTTAGTAAAATATTTAGTAATAGTGATGATAAAGACATGCTCATCTTAGTAGTGAGGTAGTTTGCCAATGAGATCAAATCCCCATGTGGAAAATAGCTAGGGAGATTTGATAGTTTGAAGTTTAATTGCATGTGAATGGATTAGATCATCATGAAGCTAACAAGGATTAGACTTTTTATCATTTTTTATTGCATCCTTTTCAAAATTAGGCCAAAAATGACCCATACATAGGCATTTATAGGTTATAGCATGTCCAGTACAGTGGCCACCACAAATTACTCCATGTGCTTGTTCAAGAAGAGGATGAACCTCATCTTTCATAACAAAATGAATCAAGGTACCTTTAGCATTACTATAATAAATAATTTTGTGTCTAAATACATATTTGAAAGATTGCTTATGTATACGTGTCTTTTCATGAGAGTCTAAGTTAGGAGGATAAGTTTGATGTTCCAAGAAATGAATGATGTCTTGGTACCATGAGCTTTATCGAATGGTAGTAACCTCAATATGAAAGATAAGTGAATCTGGTGGTTGAGTACAGGATGGATATTTTCTTATTTGTATATGAAAATTAGTAACAAAAAGGACTTGGTGTGGATGAAAGAGAGATGCTGAAAAGGCAAGAGAATCAATGATGGAATTTTGATCTCTAAGAATAGGCTCAATACTAAAAGAGATGAAATCCTTAGCAAGAATGGTTACAATTTGATGATATATGATGAGGTTCTCATTTTCACATTGATAATCACCACTGACTTGGTTGTAAATAAGCTAAAAGTCATCTAAAGAACGAAGGTATTGAATTTATAAATCAAGAGCAGATCTCCTACTTAAGATAAGAGCTTCATACTCAACCATATTATTGGTGACATCAAAGGTCAAGTGAAAATCTAAAGGAATGATCTTTCTAAGGGGACTTGTGGCAATCAAACCTACCATGTCTCCTTGAAGGAATTTAGCACCATCAAAGTGAAGGATCCAAATATCTTCATGAAGTCAACAATAATTTTTGGAACTTCCTTGATAACTACTTTTTGTTTAGTAGTACCAAAGGTAATAGTGGATTCCTCAAGCTTATCGGCTTCAATATTGGTGGTAATTATATGAAAATAATCTTTGAGATAAATATCTTTATTAAGACCTTCGATGTAAAAGATATTATCATCTCAAAGATTATCTTGAAGAGAAGTGGTTGGTATGGGAGTTGTGTTAAGTTTATCAGATATGATTTACCCTTTGATAGATTTTTGAGTGATGATGTAGAGATAAAATTCTATAAGGAGGACCATCCATTTACCAATTATATTTCCAAGAAGAAATGTTTTAGATAAGAAATGATGAAGTGGGTCAAAATGAGCAATGATATAAGTATTTTGGTAAAACATATAGTGGTAAAGTTTTTTAGCTACAAAATAGATATTAAGGCAATCATGTTCAATTTTGGTATAACAAGTTTCATAAGAGATGAGGCAATATATAATTTAGTAGATATCATACTCTCTTCTTGTATAATATTGTTGGGTAGGCATTAGCCTAACTAAAGTAGGTGTGGAATAATTATATAGAATCAAAGGTTTATCATTAGAAGGAAGATGAAGTGTGGGTGGATGAAGCAATGATTCTTTCATGTTATCAAAGGATTTTTGACATGGATCCATCCCTTATAAAGCAATAACTTTATTGAGAAGTGAATTGAAATAGTGAATTTGATATGCCATTTTGAGGATGAATCATCTAATTTCCCCAAGTTTTCCTAAATAAGTATGAATTTTAGGAATATAATGAGGAATAGGCATGTTGATGATAGCACTAATTTTGGCAAGATCAACATCAATTCCATGGAGAGAGACTAAGAATCATAATAACTTTCTAGATGTGACTCCAAAGACACAATTATAAGGATTAAGTCTAAATTTATATATAAGGAGATGTTTAAAGATGATATCAAGATCATAAACATGATTCTTACGATGTTTAGATTTAGTAATGAGATCATTCACATAGGTTTCACTAATTTTGTGAATGAGATCATGAAAATGTGAGTCATAACTCATTGGTAAATGACTCAAGAATTTTTAAGGCTAAAGTGAATTTTGACATAGCAATAGGTGCCCTGTTCCATGGTGAAAGTAGTCTTATGTTGGTCCTCAAGAATGATATGAATCTGATTGTACCCTGAGAAGCCATCCTTAATAGATAACATTTCATAACTAGTTGTGGAATTGATGATGACATATATTTAAGGTAAATGAAAGTTATCTTTGGGAAAAGGAAAATTAAGATTGTAAAAATCAATACAAATGAAAATGACCATAGTGACCTTTTTCCAAATGCCAATAATGTTGGAAACCCATTCATAATAGTCCACTAGTTTGATAAATTTAGCATCATGTAATTTTATTATTCTCTTATGACATAAAGTGGAAAAACCAAGTGGAAATTTTATTTGTTTTAGATGAACATTCTTGGATTTAGGATATGTAATTATATTATGCACCATAATGTTAGGGTTGATTATAGGCATGTCCTCGTATGACTAGGCAAAATACTCATGATATTTATCAAGGAATAAGTTAAAATTATCATGTTCAATAGGTGAAAGCTCTTGATAAACTTGAATTGGTCAAGGAAGGATGGAGTACCATATTTGATGTAAGTGGTTTCTTTAATAAGCATGGCATTACCATCTTGAAATTGGTATGGTGCATTGGGTAAGGTAGAAATTTGATTTATTTTAGGATCAATTCTAGCAATGAAGTTTTTGAAGCTAGGAGTTTTAGTCTAAAAATTTTCATGTTTATGATGCTATCGAGGAACTTGAGGTTCTCAGGCATAAAGTAATTCAAGGATATCTTTATCACTAGACAAGGTAGAGAGAGGACCATCATACTCAACATCTACTTCAAGATCTAGAATTTGAGTGTCATGATGATCATACATGGAATGTATTTGACAAACATAGGTTGCCTTAACATCGAGTGTAATTTTTGGAGTAGAAGAAGAAGATGGAGTCGAAGAGATTAGAATATTAGTGGGTTCAATGATGGGAGATAGATCAGATGAAATGATTAGATTAATAGGTGGTGAAGGACATGTATAAAGCTGTAGAGGTTTAGAAGTTATAATTTACTAACCACCCAAAGAGTATCGATAAGAGGAGGATTGGTAAGAAGCACATAACCCTCAAGATATAAATTTTGATCCATATAAATGGTGTGAACATCTTGATTAAAATCATAAATTTGGGCTTAGGTTTTTTGATATTTTTTTAAAAATATGAATTAATCCAATGTTGTACTCAACTCAACTAGCAATATGCATACACACATATTTATACATACATATAAATATAGATATACATCCAAGTATCTAGATTGAGTTTGGGGCCATTATATAGTTGTCATTATATGTTGGATAAATTCTACATGCTTGAGAATCAGGGGTAGTTTTAGAGGGTGAAATCTTGATATTACTAAATGTATGAGGAGACATGATGAGGGGGTATTAAGATAATTTGTCCACTACAAAATCATTCCTAGTGAATGCATCTTTAGGTAAAGAAGGCTCCTAAACATGGCATGGAGGGGAAAACTTAGTAATATCAAGAATAAGAGGAATAATATGATCCCAAGGCAATAAAGAAGGAGTAATCCATTAAGAAATGTAGGGGGGTAACTTGGTAGTATTATAAGTATTTGTCAAATCATTGGGTTCATCATTATCACACCCCGTAAGAGTAACATGTAAATTAAGATTCATGTTGATGAACTCAAGTAAAGTAACACTATTGATTTTAGGAATCATAGGAATATGATATTGTGATTTAAGATTAGGAAGATGAATGTTCCATAGGTTAGTATCATCTTTCAATTATGTTAGAATTAAATATATTGACTACCAAAAGAAGCAATGGGTGACCAATGAGTATGTTATAATATAAAGAGAGATCAAGGACCTTAAGATTGGTTTGAATAATGTTAGGTGCAATGGTTAATAGAATCTAAAATCAATCAAGTGGTTTTTAATTAGTCTTATCAAAACCATGACAAGTAAAATGTGTTTACTTTAGATTATCCTTGTTATAACCAAGTTGTTAGATGAGCCATAAAAGATGTGACATTAATATTAGAACCTGCATCAACTAGAACTTTTTAGATAAGAGTGTTATTGATGGATACATTGATGAAAAGTGGTGGATCATCAACACAAAAAATAATTTCATCATTGATCATGTCCTCTTCAAGGAATTCAATAGAGGGCTTGGAATAAGGACACATATTTTCAATGGTATTTATGCTGGTAGCTTGAGATTCAATAAAAAGTGGTTCTTCATCTAAGGAGGATGGATCATCAATTTCTTTGAGTTTTTGCATAAGTAATTTATGATGATAAGGAGAAGTATGAACCAATTCCGTATGTGGAATATTACAAGGCATAGATTTGAGTTCTTCAATAAAGCTCTAATGAGACTTAGAAGAACCAACATGAGGTTTTGGAGGAAAATTAGACTTTAGAGGAATAGATGTGGTTGGAGGATCAAAAGGAGGAGATGGTTCGTCTTGGGCTTCTAAATCAACATTAGCAGTGGTAGTATCTTTAATAATTTGTTCTTCTAAAGATGGCTTCTTAGCCTTGGTAATATGATTTTTGTGAGCCAGTTTATGATAATAATTGACCTTAGAGATGTTAACATATTGAGAATTGTTGAAATATTGGTCATAATTGGCATGAATAGCACAAACATCTATGGTATTTGGTTGATTATTGGAAGAATATTTTTGATTATTTGAAGTAAGATCTTTATAAGTTTCTCATTTTCAAAAATTAATAGTGTATTCTTGATGATGAAGATCTATCATAACTTCATGATTGAATGCATCACCAAGCATATAGGAGATATAAAATTTAGTGAACCCTCTATAATATTCATGAGAATTCCCAATGTTAACATGGAACCAATAAAATAGATTGGGGTCATATCACTTAGGAGGAGAATTGGGATAGATTAATGTTTTGGAGGGTGGCAAAAATTATTTCATTTATTGAACAAAAAGAGGTGTATGAGAAGTTGAATAAAAATCTATTTTGGTAACTCCTTATTTGGTTTATAGAGTATTACTAGTGATATCATTATATGTTTAGAAAGATACTTTAATAAGTTTAGGATTAGGTTCAAATTGTTTAATAAGAAATTCTTGACAGTTAGCTTGATCGAGAGCTTCATTGAGTTCTCAGGGAGCAAAGGTTTGAACCTTATATTGAAGAGTGGGAGTTAAATTAATGATAAAGATATTTAACAAGTTATCATTAGTCATGTTATGATCAGATTTTAGAGCTAAATATTTCCATCTTTTGATAAATTCATTAGCTGATTTAGTGGGATATTGTTTAGCATTAATGAAGTTGTTAAAAGTATTTTTGGGAAGATAATTATGTTAAAACTCTTTAACCAAATGATTAAAGAAATATTCAAGTTTCAAAATAAAGTGTTGGGGAAGTTTATAGTACCATTATAGTACCTCACGAGTGAAGATTTTTACTAATATTTTACTTGTGGGGAAGGTATTAGTTTGGATCCATTCTTTTTAAAGTTTGCCAAAGGTTCTAATAAATGAGGTAGGATCTTTAGTCTCATCATATTTGATAGTTGGAGATATGTTATCAATATCAATGAAAATAATGAATGAGGATAAAGGATCATTTTGAATGGTTTGAAGCATCTTTTTATTCATTATGTGTTGTGGAATAACATTACCTGATGCATTTCAAAGAAATGGAGGAATGAAATTGGGACTAGCTTGAGGATGCATAGTTGGAGGTTGATTATCCACATTAATTAGATGTTTTTGAAGTTGCATCATTTGGTTAGTACTATAATTATGAATTATGTTAATTTTTTGGATAACTTAAGCTAAAATTTGAGTTTAATCAGGAGGTGAGTTAGTGTTGGTAGGAGCACTTCCCAAATTGGTGTTAGGGGGAGGATTTATAGAGGAAGGATTACTAGTAAAATTGTTAAGGAAACCTATATCAATGGCTCCCACATTAGTTTAAAGATTTTAAATATGAGAAGTTTCTTGGAAGGTATATAAATAATTAGGTCTATCAAATTCATCTTGAGGTGTTATTTTCACCATATCGTAGGTCATGGATGAAGGAGGAGAATAGGTGCCTCAAGAGTGATGGTCCTCTTGGGAGGAAAATAGAGGAAAAAATGAACATCTCATATAGTATATAAATGGATTCAAGCTATCTAAGAATGTTCTGATAGAAGACTTCATGATGACTTAAGAGAGATAAACAATATGCAAAGAAATAAAGATAGAGAACTAAATTGATAAATAAAGAAGGAAAAAAATATTACAACGTCAACTGGGTCAACCTATCATATAAAATAGGGATTGAGAATTATACAAGGTCAATTAAGTCATTCCAATATAGTGAATAGGGTTTGGAAAAAGATGAAACAAAGTCTATAAACTATACAAGGTTGACTGGGTCAATCTAGTACAATGAACAAGGGCTAAAAAATGTATAGGGTTGACTGGGTTAACACAATATATTAGAGAGGGCTATTTTGAAACTAATGATAGATTTGTGGATTGAAAAAAGATAAAATTTTCAAGTAATTTGAAAGGAAATGATAGAAAGGAAATAAATAGTCAATTGGATTAATACTAGTCAATTTAATTGAGGCACACAACACAAAACCTTATACCAATGTTGGCCAATGTAAGTTTTTGCAATATTGAATAAAATTGAGCAAAGAGCAAGAAATCAAATTGGGATTTAAATAGCTAACTAATTGGTCAACCTAAATTTTAATTATAATAGATATGATTTTTAAATGTGATGGGAAGTTGGCTATAAGTAAGGAAATAGAAAGGTCATCAAAAGATGGTTTCAGGTAGTTTAGGCTTAAAGGGATTTTAGTGTAAACGATACAAGCTTAGTATTGGGACCTACCCCCTTTCTTCACACACCATAATGATATTGGTGTCAAGTGATTATCTATAATATAACATTAACCACACTTTATCTTGACCAAAGTATCAACTTAGCTTCTACCTTAGTGATGAAATCCAAGTAGGTTGGCCTTGAGTAGATAAATGTTAAAATGCTTGTTTAGATTATTTGATTTGGCCATGTGTACATAAAATATAAAATATTCAACTCAATTATTAATTTAAAACAACCTAATTAAACTATATGATCTACTCTAATCATGTAATCAACAAGAAATAAAAGTGTGAATTAATTACTAGCATATAAGGTTAATTACAAATTTGAAAACAAGGTACTGTGTTGATGTGATAATCATTGTATGCACAAAATATAGAACAAGGTCAGTAGGGTCAAACCTAGCTATGGAAGGAAGGTCTAAAATATAATAGGGTTGTTAGAGTCAACTTAGTTATTTAGACAACACACAAAACATAGAACTGGGTCGATAGTGTCAATCTAGTTGACTATGCAAGGACAATTTTTAAGACTAAAGATTGTAAAAGGAAAGATAGTAAAGAAAGATACATAGAGATATAAATAAACATTCATAGATCAGAAATTTAGATAATGAATATTGTTGTTCAATAACATTTATTTATTCTCACAAATTCTACTAACTAGGTCAACTAGGTTGATCAAGTTTTATAGAAACTTATTACTAAGTGCACGAAATGTACAGGGTCAACTAGGTCAACCTAGTATGCTAAATAGGATGTCTAAAAATGTACAAGGTCAACTATGTTAACCTATTATTCTAGATTGGATGTATAAAAATATATAAAATTATACTAGGTTCACAAGATCGATCTAGTACATTGTACCTAAAAGCCTATGGATAAAAGTTAGTTACCGTGTTGATAGAATAGAATCGATCTAGTATGGTAGCTATATGATAAAAATAATGATGATAGAATGAAATTAAATAAGATGAAAAAATATTTCAAGGTTCAGTTCATGTTGGGTTTACTATAATGTATGCAATCAAAAATGCATCATGTCTATAAATCAATAATGGCATAGAGAAGATAGAGCATACCTTTTTGGATACATTTTTTAAGTATGAGCATGACCAATATGGGGATCCACTAGACCCTATTAGGGGATCAATTTTTACAATACACCATGCTAAGAATGGTTCCAAATCTTAAAATTTAACAAAATCACACAACAACCCTAAAAGAGTCTTAGGTTTAATGTTCACTCTATTCTAATAAACAAGAAAGTAAATCTAATATAGTGCACAACAAAGATTGTGACACAATAAAGGGGTTATTAAAGAATTAAAAACATGTATAAGAGTATCTCAATTAATGAAAGTATGATTAATAACCTAATACTTGGAATATGAAGATAAATATTATTCGAGACAATACTTTTATTACTTTTATCTACTAAAGAGAGGAGACCAAAGTTAGAGTATACTTACCTGAATGTGAACCTGTCAAGACTCAATCTCTCCCTTGGCCAAAAGGGCTTCAAAAGAGTTTTTTGTGGTTTTTAAGGATAACTAAAAAAGGCAAAATCATCTTATACTTATCCACAAGATTAGATTTTCCCAGTAAAAACCCTAACCTAAGATTCCTCAAGTAGAATGGTGGAACAATAGATTGTAAAGAAGCATGAGTGAATAATAACTCTTGATTTCATATTGAAATAATAATGAAATGGCCTTGTATTTATAGGTATATCTTTCCCTAAATCCTCCCAAAAATGTCAGCTATATAAGGTTGACCCAGTTGACCCTATATGCTTTCGAGGATAATTCACTAGGTCTAAGCTAGGTTAGCCAAAGGACTAACAAACTCAAAAAGTGAAAAATACCTATAGACTTTATAGGATCAAGATATTCAACCTAGTATATCCAATATCCGAAAGGTTATTAAGGGAAGAAAAAGAGGATAAAGCATGGGAAAATACTAGAGTGTGAAAGGGAGGAGTAATAGCTTAGGGAATGGTTTCAAGAGCTAGTTGAATTCATAATAATGTGTCAATAAGGGACAAAACTCCTAAAAATCACAAAAGGTTTTCCCACCCCTTTCTTGGTGTACCCCTTAAGGTATGCACTCAGAGAGATTGAGTCTTGACAAGTTCTTGGAAGATGTAAAGCATCAATAACGAATAAAAGTTAGAAATATTATATGTATACATGTTTGATAGGAAATTTAAAAAAAGGTATTTGAATGGGAACAAGGACCAAAAGGTTATTGAATTTCATCTGGTCAAGTAAGAAGTAAAGATTGTTCAAGAATATGAGAACAAGTTCCTTAGTCTCTTGTGTTATGTGAATTATATACATGAAGAAGAAACTAATATAACTAAGTTAAAGATTGGATTAAATGAAGTTTTGATGAATGACATCAACATGAAAATCACTTGCACCTTGGATGTTGCCATAAAATATACACATTATGTAAAAGAGAAAGAGAAGTCTTAAAAAATACCAGAACAACATGCTATCATCTAATCATAAGACTTATATTCTTCCAAAAAATATAAATTTCAAGAAAACTAACCCCAGTAAGTGTGTTTCCATGTACAAAAATAATTCTAGAATTCTTTTGAATGTTAATAAGGGTTCTAAACTAAGAAAATACAAGGAAACCTAATGGAAATCAGAGTCAATAACAAAACAAATCTTATAGTCTTTCCACTGCATAAAATTCCATTCCTTTTAATCTATGAACAATAATGGAATATTATGAATGTGGTGATTATCACAATAGGAAGGATTGAAAACAAATTAATGGTAACCATCCTTCTAATCACCATGACTATGCTATAGTAGACAATAGAAATGTTGATTAACAAGGCATGCCTATTGAGACCAAAGGTGTAATTTATAATTTTTCATTGGATATTCTCATTTATTCTAGGGATACTAATAGCTTCATTTCCCCTTCTATTTATAATTAATACAAAACAAAAAAAATTGAACTGAGAGAGGGATGGGAGGTAGAGTTTGGCTCTAATATGAGGGTATCTATTCTACAATTATTATAACAATATAGACTATATGTATGGGCTCATCAAGACTTAATTAAATTTGTTTTTAGAACATCTTGGATCATATGATCTAATTTTAGGCATGGATTAGTTGTAAACAAATCAAGTGAGTTTTGATAATTTCATCAAAAAGGTGTAATGCCTTCATGATTGGGGAAAACTAGTGGAATTAAAAGGCATAATGAATTCTATGACCAAAAATATTATATCAAACTTGAAGCTAAATTTTTTGATTAGAAATGGATGTAAATTGTACATAATATTATTGAATGAGCTATTTATAGAGAAGGAGCCTATCTTATAAATCTATCTACTACTAAGGGAATTTTTAGGATGTATTTCTCAAATAACTTCTAGGCTTACCTCCACAAAGGGAGGTTTTTAATCTATTGATGAAGTACCATAATCAGCACCTATATCCAAATCTACATATTTTGTCAATGTGTCTAATCTAGGGGATCTTAAAATATAGATACCAGAGCTACTAAAAAAAGATTTGATTAGGTCAATTATCTCATCCTAGGGATCCCAAGTTGTCTCCATTAATAAGAAAGATGACACCTTGAGGATTGAAATATAATATAAAATGTTGAACAAGTTCACTATCCAAAACAAATACCCAACTCCAAGATTTGATGACCAATTTGATTAAATGAAAGGGGTGGTTGTGTTATAAAAAATTGATCCTTGATCAAGGTAATTAACTATTAATCATGGACTAGTATGTGTTTAATATAACCCCTAAAATAAGGTATGGTCATTATGATTTCATCAATAATCCACTTAGTCTAACTAGTTATATTACCACCTTTATTAATCTAATGAACGTCATGTTCAATGATTTTATTGACCACTTTATGCTAGTGTTCATGGATGGAATTCTAGTTTATTCCATAAATGTTAAGGAACATGAACAAAAACTACTCTTAGTCTTGAAAAGATTAATGTAACATAAGATAACTAGAAAACTATTAAAAATAATAATTTTACTAAAGTAAGATCCATTATCTAGGACTATAGACACTAAATCTTGATTATTTATCATCTCAGTCTTGTAAACTTGGTAACTACTTCTCATGGATGTTACTATTATTTCTATGACCTTCATACTACTAAAAGGCTCACATTTTCTATCTCTTATTCCTATTGATTATATCTCAATTTTACTATATGTTATTCCAATTAATAGGCCTTGTTTACTTCTCAAAAATCAATAAACCTACTTATTATCATCCTCTGCAAGTTGTGAAATTATATTTACTTTCTAGCTTCCTAGACATTGCATCCTATTTGGATGCCTAATCAATGTTATTATGATATGTCAAACTAGGCTTATAGTGCCATCGAGTCATCAAATATACAATTATAACATATTATTATGGTCATACCAATTTATTTAACATGATATATTTACTAAATGGATTAATATATATAACATATCAATCCTAATTCATTCCACATACAACACATACCTAACAACTCATAAGGCAAATCATGAAAAGGACTAAAAGAAAACATTCAAATGATCAAAGCTTTTATATTATTTCCTATTTAAATATCAGTCATAGGAAAAAACCATCTATATGTCTTATATACTAAAGGAGCATCCCATGATCCATATTTTTTAGGTTACAAACTAAGTTACTATATGTACTTATTTATCACATCTTGCATTTAGATACACACACAAGCCACAAATAATGGATAACTACATAAGTTTGAGGCCCAGTTCATAGTATTGGTTATGTAGGTAGTGTCCAATAATAAAGGGGTCCTCAGGGTAGATTGATGCCATGTGCCCGCTAACCCATTTTTTCCATTATCATTGTAAGGGTGAAAAATCTAGGGTTTTATCATTTGAGAATGAGTGACAACATATGCACAAGATTTGAACCCACCAGAGTAAAAGTGGTAAAAAAACCTATAAGTTTCTAGGTGATCACACCCATGTCTATGATACAAAACCTATAAGTTTCTAGGTGATCACACCCATGTCTAGTTGATATTTCATATGGAATACCTGCATCCAAGTCAGATAGTAGTGTTGACAAAACCATCCAAATTTGACATAAATGCCTAAGGGCATAGAGTGCAGTTTCAAAAATATGATGATTATTAAAAGATCTTGATCTAGTCCACTTTTAGCATGTTTTAACATATATCTACATGAAAAAAGTAAACCAAAAAAGTTATCTTATTTATAATTTATAATTTATTATAATATTAGTCAATAACTATACATTTCATTTTTAGTAGATCTTAGAATTTAAACTTATGATATTTGTTAAATACGAGTTTGTAATTAATTGGCCTATTATAGATATATTTATCACCCTTATGATTATTAATTTCTATATTATTAACCCTATACTATATTGACACATCTCAATTGAGCATTAAAAATTTGGTGAACCCAACCTTTGAATATTCCTTTTCAATCCTAGCTTGATCTAGGGTTTCCAACCTCTTAGGGTTTTAGTTTATTGTGATGTATTTTCATTTATGAAATGTTACCATAGGGTTTTACACTCATCTAGTTAAAAACATTTTGTGTGCATACACTTGAAATGTTATCGTCCTTGGTTGGTGAGTTTATATTTCCAATTAGCACCATTTTAAATTCCTCAGAAGTAATCTATACTCAAATCGGTCTACTTGAGAACCTCTTTTTGATTTCCCCAATTCACTAGGAATTTTTCATGTTTTACAATTTACTAATTTTATTAAATATTAACATACAAGGTGAATGGTGTTTTAATTTTATAATTATTTTTTGGGTTTCAACAAAAAAATATTTTATTCAAAAAATTATCTCATATCTCTTAAATAAATTTTAGTTTTATCTAAATTTATAATTATTTATTTATATAATTTTAGGTTTTGCTTATGAAGTATTCCATATTCTTTTGCCTAATTATAATTCATAATAGATCAAATTTCATAGTATTCATTTTTTTGTATAAGTATTATTATATATAAATAAACCACTTTTTATTTCCAAAATATGCTACTTAATTTATGAATTTAGTATTTTAATATTTTTAGTAAATTTAGATCTTATGCAGTACATTGCACTTTTATTTCCCTTTTTTGGGTTCATCTCATTTAATTTTTTCCCTCAAAAACCTATTCAAGATTCAAAAAAATTTTAGACAATCACTTTATATTTATTTCTCTTCATTTTTCACATTGTGGTCAACCCAACCTTTGGTCTCCAAACCCTAGTCGACCTAGGGTTTCCCAAATACTCATTTTCTTACATTCTAAATTATATTTTTATAGTATTCAAAATTTAAAAATAAAACCTTATTTTTCATAAGAATCATTCTAGATATGGATGCTATGTTTAACATTTTTTCTTACAACATCTCACTATAGTCATTACTTGTTATCTTATCTACATTATTAGAAATATCAGAACTGCAAAACTAAAGAATGATCTAATAACATGATAAAACTCAAACCTATATTTAAAAATATTTTTAAAATAATATTTAACATATTCCTCTTAACCTTAAGTAGGGTGATATCTACCAACCCTCTAACTAGGTCTATAGTATCACTTCCTCAATGGGTAATGTATATGGTATATGTATGCATATTCAATATAAAGTACCTAGGGTTTGTAATAATGAATCCATATCAAATCAAAACATCACTATGAATAGATTATCATGATAATTATAAAACCAAAATTATTTTTTTATTTCAAGGCTCACATCATTGGAAAATCAAATTACGCACTTGAAAAATCCAAAACATGTTTGTGTTAATCATGTGTTTGCATCTTCATCTACCAATTTTATACAAAACAAAGTTTATTATCCAAATCTAATGTTACAAAGTAAAATATCTAAAATAAGTGATTCAAGTATTATAAAAAAGGTTACTAAGAGACCAAGTGAAATCCTAAGAGAAATGATTCAAGACAAAGTGATCAAATTATTTCCTTCACATCTTATCACAAGACCTAAATACTATTGTGCATATCATAGATTGCATGGGCATCATACAAATTATTTTCTTGCATTAAAGAAAAAATACAAAGTTATAAAGGTAGTGGTGATCATATCATTGGTACATAAACAAAGAACACCCCTCACATTTTGAGTATCTCTCGCAAACCACAAGCACTAAAATAAC
The DNA here is from genome assembly GCA_037957365.1 of Torreya grandis. NCBI lineage: Eukaryota > Viridiplantae > Streptophyta > Pinopsida > Cupressales > Taxaceae > Torreya > Torreya grandis. Next base: position 893,542 of record JARHVA010004551.1, read on the forward strand.
AAATGTGGTTACCAAATAAAAATTTAGAACAAAAAATATTAAAAATATGAAATATAGAGAAATAAAAGGTTTAAAAAACATTACATCAAGAAAAGAATAAAAATATCAATATCAATAATTACACTCACTTTTCCAAATAGTATGGTTTTAGGAATGTTATGGCATAGAAGGTCTGTTGTTCATCCAAAAAACTTGGGGATGTCAGGTTGAACGACTCAAGGATTCAAGGAATCATTCTTGTTTTTATGTGGATAATCATATATTTTAAATGGGATGAGAATTATAATGTCTTGATAAGGAATAATGATTTGATAGTTTTCCCTAAAGGGTGGTAAAATTTGAAGGAACTACATATTCCTAACATTTTTTACTAGCTCCTCTATCAAGGTTCTGAGCTCTTGTATTTTCTGTTCTATATAAAAGGAATGGAAATTTATTATTTTCCTTTGATTTTTAGTTGGTTGTGTTTAATTTGATAGGGGTATAGGTCTATATGGTAAAACCTTACTATCAACAGATGAACCCTTGTGTTAGTTAGGGGTAAACAACCTTTAATTGGTTCTACAAGGGTATGAACAGCTTTAAGGACCATTTATCTCAAAATGGTTGGGCCTCTTGGGTTTAAGTAAAAACTAATTAAAAATTGCATCTTCAAAACAAAGGACTTACACCCATGTATCTAAAGCTCTCCATTCAGCTAGAGTGTTAATATCTTTGATGATATTTAGGATAACATTAAATGGATTAATGGTCTACCTCTTAATGAGTTCACTACTAAGATGATCTATATTAGATATGATTTATAAAAAATTACTTACCTTAGTATTAAACATCTTTGGCATGTTTTTGATCCTCTTTACAACTGGATGTTTAAATTTTGATTGATTTGGGCTTCTTATCTTCAATTTAAAAATTCTTCATTTAGGTGGACATTATTGTATAACAAGTTTTTTTTACATCTATGATGTTGAAGTTTGACTATGTTCATCCCCATTGTTTTTATGTGGTGAATTGGACACTATTGAACATCTTTTATTTAATTATATGTTTTATTATAAGATTTGTAATAACTATCTTGGAAGTTGGAGCTAATTATTTGGTTGTGATATTATGTGGGTCAATATTGCTTTTGGTAATGTTTATTCTATAAAGAAGATTCATTATTTCTTTAATAAATTATAGTTTATTTTTTTAATTTAAATCCTATGGTACATTTGAAAGTAAAGGAACTTGTATGTTTTTCAATATAAAACTAGGGTGATTACTAACTTTAATGTTAGAGTTACCTCTACACTTGTTTCTTTTTAGTTCTATTTTCAGCTCAAAATTACACAATCCATGTTTGAGAAGTTTTTGAATACTGACATGCTTAAAATATCCTCTAATTAGTTGTTAGACATAGGTGGGTACCTAATAGTGAATCATCTGTTAGGACTTGTTCCAAAGTCTTAACATTAGGTTAGATTTTTGGTAGGTAATAAATAATTATTGTAAATGGGGCATGCATCTTTTAGTAAAGACACCCCCATAAAATAAACTTGCTTAGTTTAATTATTAGGTAGTTTTAATGTTTTATATTTATTAATTAGAATTACCTTACGGGTTGTTTTCCCATATTTAGTTGGTTATAGGATTAGTTGTTTTTACCGGTCATTGGTAAAAACTATATAAATCCATGTTTGCATTGTAAAAGGGTTAACAGAGTAAAGGCACCCTTATGGACTTGATTTTTTTGAATTATTAATAAAATACTTGTGCACTTGCACTAAGCGGTGACAAGGTTCAACCTATTTTGGTTCAAGAGTTATCGGTGGTATCAGAGCATGGTTATTTTGGGAGCATGGTGAATTTGAAGGAGCAAGGTGAAAAATCAATTCACGTGATATCATTTGGCATGAAATAAGGTATGCCATATAGTATTGGTTTAAATATTTTGAAAAATTATTAAATTATTTTAATTTTTCAAATATTATTTATATTTAAATAGGTATATTTTCCATATACCACAGTCTGGTCTTTTTTGATCATTCATACTCCATCTTCCTATGTTAAACCTCCTCATTTGGCATAAAAATGAATTTTTATCATTTAATGTTATTAAATTCATTGTTTTTTGACCAAAACCAAATTTGTATGGCCTTTTTATTTGAGAAAAACCTCTATAATGTTTATTCATGGTTGCCTTTGGTATTTCCATTCATTCTCAGGCCTCTTAAAAGCTAAAACACCTGCAAAGGGTATTAAACCCTTGTTTTTGCATTCAAATTGAAAATCTGGATTTTTTTTGAACTTGTACGGCCTTCCAATGCCTAGGCTTCATTTTGAATCCATTCCATACAAAACATACCTCAAAACTCTAAACAAACTTAGTAAAAATTCATTTTATCCAACCTGTATGGATTTGTATGGCCTATAGGAGAGAGAACAGGTGAATAAAAATTTCCCAGGAGCTGCCATGGCATCCCAGACAAACTTGGTGCTGGAATAAAACTCAAAAATATATATTTTTTTGTTTCTAATTTTTTTTTCAAATATTTGCCGTGATTGGGTCCCATGAGAGAAGTTTAGAAGAGAAGCTGTAAAAAAGGGAAAATTTTGAATTATTTACTCACATGTAATTTTTTTAAAATTTTCCCTCATACACAAAAATATGGTATAAGTAGAAATTTTTGAGTGTATTGTTCTGCAAATGCTCTTAGAGGAATTAAGCTTATTTTGTTAGAAGCTTGCAAAGGAGGAGGTCAAGGGTTCAAATCCCTTCTTTTTGGGGAAAGTTGTTTTTTGCTTTGGAATATGCTTTTTTGAAAAAGGAATATTCCCTTTTAAATCAAGATATTGTAAAACACATACTTATTGTATTGTGTTATTTACATTTTCAAAAAAGGGGTGAAATACAATCATATTTCTTTTGCATTGTTGTCGTGAGACAAGGGTGTAATTGGTGGAATAAGGTTGTAATTTGGCAAAATAAGGGTGTAATCATTGATTTTTGGTGAGGTTAAGTGCAAAACCCATCAAAAATACTTGTTTTTTTCTTTTACACTCTATGCAGAGGTTAAGTGCAAAACCTCATAAAAGCAATGTCTTGTGAAGTGAGTGCGATATTTGTTTCATTTATTTTTCATTTTATTGCAAGTTTCTCTACTGCACTTACTTTCATTTCAAAATGCCAAAAATTCAAAATTTACTTTCAGATGGTGATAGATTAACAATTTCCAATTATTCAGATTGGAAACGATAGATGGAGGCTTCACTAGTGTTTAATGAGTTATGGGATATTGTTAAGAATGAAAATCCCAAATTGCCAACAGAGCAGGATAAATTAGATATTTTCAATTTGCATGATTTTAAGGCCTTAGCTCTCATTAAATGTTGTTGTACTCATGATACTTATGTTCATATTGAAAATTCTCCTCATAGTTACACTACATGGAAAACATTGTCAAATTTGTATGATAAGAAACCTAAGCATAAGAAGATAGATATTCATATGCAGTTGTTTACTTTGACATTAGATGAAGATGGGGATATGGGACAATATATGTCTAAGTTGAAAAATATCACTACTGGGTACACTAAGGCTAGTTTTGGAAAACTAGATGATGACCTCCTAGTTATTGCTACATTAAAAGGACTACCAAGGTCTTATAGGAATTTTGTTGAAATGTTGCATGTCTCTAACAAGATCGTAGGCATCACCTTTGATAAGTTGGCTGAGTTGCTCATTCAACATGACCTCTCTCTACCCAAGAAATCCAAGAAAATTGAAGAAGCCCATGTTTTAGAGTCAAAGCCTAGTTCATCTTCATCTGGGCATCAAAACAATAGAGGAAATAGTTATAGAGGGGGTTGAGGTTATAGAGGAGGCAGATATCAAAATAGAGGTAGGGGTCATTCAAATAATAAATAATCTAATCAATCACATTCACATGAAACAAGTGATCGAGGACATGGTCACAACTCATATAGGGGCAGAGGTTGAGGTAGATCAGACATTCAGTGTCATAGATGTGGAAAATTTGGTCACATTGCCTCACAATGTAGGATTCCTTTTGATAAAATTCAGAGGCCACAAAAAGTGACTAAGACTAACTCTACTCAATATGCCGATCATGACTATGATGAATCTAGTAATGTTGTCGATGAATTTGCATTCACTACTTTGGGGCACATTGATTATATTGAATATGAGGCTAGAGATGAGCTCGTAGATGTATGGGTTTTAGACACAGGAGCAACCAAACACATGACATTTAGGAGAGATTTCTTTTGGTCTTTTAAGGAATCTTCTCTCTCTCTCTCTCTCCAGTTGCCTTAGTAGATAAGTCTATGCATAAACCACAAGGAATTGGTTCTATTCAAATTCTTCTTCCTAATGGGTCTATAAAATATTAAGAGGATGTTTGGTATGTTCCCACATTAAACAAACACTTAATTTCTTTGGTAACTATTTGAAAGAAAGGTTATCAAATTGTGCTCGAAAATGGGCTCATTTACATCAATTCAGTAAAGGATGATTATAAAATAATGTATATAGGATATGAACATGGAAACTTGGTTAGATTGCATTGTAAAGTGCTTCCTCCCAATATAGAACTTACAGTAGTTGTTGACACAGGTACAGTTACTATGTCTACATAGCAGTTATGGCATCTCTGCTATGGACATTTGAATATCCACTCTTTAGTGGATTTGCAAAGATATGGTATGGTGATTGGGTTGCCCATTTTTCACAAAGATAGTATTCTTTATGAGTCATGTGTTTTAGGCAAACAATACTAGGAAAAATTTCCTAAACAGTCATCTTGGATAGCTAACAGATGTTTACAGTTAGTTCATAGTGATGTATGTGACATGAAAAAGTCGTCCATTGGTGGGTGTAGATACTTTGTCTTGTTTATTGATGACTTTTCTAGGATGACTTGGGTATTCTTTATGAAAAACAAATATGAAGTTTTTGCTAAATTTGTTGATTGGTTACACTTAGTCAAAAAAGAAATAGGTTCACATTTGCCCACTCTTCATTCAAATAATGGAGGTGAGTATACCTCAAATGAATTTTTAGATTATTGTTGAGAACATGGAATTCATCAACAATATAGTAATGCTTATACTCCACAACAAAATGGAGTATATAAATGAATGAATAGAACTTTAGAGGGCACAACACGTGCCATGTTGCACTATAAATAACTTAATGATAAGTTCTGGGCTGAAGCTATGGGTACTATAGTGTATTTGAGAAATAGGTTCCCCATAGTTTCACTTTTGGGACAAACTCCATATGAGGCATGGTATGGGTTTAAACCCAAAGGTAAACACTTGAAAGTGTTTGAATGTGTTTGTTTTGCTTTGGTTCCTATTAAACATAGAACTAAGTTGGAACCATGAAGTTGAAAATGCATCTTTCTTGGTTATTCTGAAGATAAAAAGGGGTTTCATTTTCTTGCACAGGACTCAGGCAAATTCATAGTGAGTCAAGATGTAATATTTGATGAGTTTGGGACTGTGAACACTGCAGAGTTTGATTCTCAACTTGATAGATTAGAGAGGAAAAATGCTAAAAGAGATAAGGGTTTGAATAATGGGGATAACTCTTCAAAGTTATGGTATGAGACTCAAATTCCTTCACTTTCCTCTCCTTCATCTACAAGTTCACAGGTTAATGACTTAGAAATTGTTGAAAATTCTCTAAGTCCCCCATCGAAGAATGCACCTAATGAGAATTCTGGAGTCCCTGATTTGAATAATTTATCTAAGTATCCAGAATGGGCTCAAAGTACTTTTTCTGACTTAACAGTAGATGATGTTGGCTTAACAAGGCCAAAGAATTCTCAAAAATAGGTAAACTATTCTATGGTTGTTACTACTTCTTCCACTGAGCCATCCACTTTTGAGGAGGCATCTACTAAACATGTTTGGCAACAGGGAATGAAATGTGAGTATGATTACGTACTTAACAATAATACATGGGTTTTAGTTGATCCTCCTCCACATGTTAAACCCATCGGATGAAAATGTGTTTATAAGACTAAGTATAAATTAGATGGCTCCATTGATAAACATAAGGCAAGACTTGTTGCAAAAGGATATGCGCAACAAGAAGGTATTGACTATGAGGAAACATTTGCACCAACTGCCAAATGGCACACTATTCATATGGTACATGCCTTAGTAGCACAAAATGGTTGGAAAGTACATCAGTTAGATGTTAAAAGTGTTTTTTTAAATGGTGATTTATAGGAAGAATTCTATATGAAACAACCTTAGGGTTTTGAATAGGTGGGTGCTGAACACAAAGTGTGTAAATTGACAAAAGCTTTGTATGGGCTGAAACAGGCACCTAGGGCTTGGTATGAGAAAATGGAATCATACTTGAAATCTATTGGTTTTCATTGTAGTGATCTGATGATACTCTCTATTTTTGAGTGTAGGGTAAGAAAATGGTGATACTTGTGCTCTATGTCGATAACTTGTTTCTCATAGGTAATGTTGAAAACCATAACAAGTCTATGAAGAAGGAATTAAAAGATGGGTTTGAGATGACAGATCTTGGACTTCTTTACTACTATCTAGGCATAGAGGTAACTTAGAAAGAGCATAGTATTTTCATTTCACAAACTAAGTATATTTTTGAGTTATTAGAGAGGTTTAGCATGAGTGATTGCAAACCTAGCCTCACTCCCATGGAAAGTAACTTGAAATTGTCTAAGGATGATATCAGTGCCTTTTTTGATGGCACCACATATAGACAATTGGTGAGAGGTTTGATATACTTGATGACTGCCAGGCCTGATATTTCATTTTTAGTTGGAATTTTATCTAGGTTTATGCATGAGCCTAGAGAAATTCATTGGCATGCAGTAAAATGAGTACTTCATTACCTTCAAGGAATGAAAACATATGGCCTTGAATACCACCGCAACAAGAACTTCAAACTTGTTGGATATTGTGATGTAGATTTTGGAAAATGTGTGGACAACAGAGTGTTAACCATAGGATACACTATGCATATGGGTTCAGTTGCCATTACTTGGTGTTGTAAGAAGCACGATACAGTGGCAAATTCATCAGTAGAATTAGAGTATGTTGCAGCATGGGATGCTTCTAGAGAAATTGTTTACCTTCGTCATATTCTTGAAGATCTTTAGGTTTCTCAATTCGCTCCTACATAGTTATACATTGATAATCACAGTGCAATTAATATGTCTAAGAATATAGTGTTTCATGCCAAAACAAAACATATGGATGTCAAATACCATTATCTGTGAATGCTAGTGGCAAAGAAAACTCTTGATCCAATATATTTCCCAACTACCGATTAGACAACTGATATCTTAACAAAACACCTTGACAAAATCAAATTTGAAAAATTTAGAAAAATGCTTGGTATGTGTCCAAAGACCTGACTTTGGATCATAGAGGGGTTTGTTAGGACTTGTTCCAAAGTCGTAACGTTAGGTTAGACTTTTGGTAGGTAATAAATAATTATTGTAAATGGGGCATGCATCTTTTAGTAAAGACACCCCCATAAAATAAACTTAGTTTAATTATTAGGTAGTTTTAATGTTTTATATTAATTAATTAGAATTACCTTACGGGTTGTTTTCCCATATTTAGTTGGTTATAGGATTAGTTGTTTTTACTAGTCATTGGTAAAAGCTATATAAATCCATGTTTGCATTATAAAAGGGTTAACGGAGTAAATTCACCCTTATGTACTTGATTTTTTTGAATTATTAATAAAATAATTGTGCACTCGCACTAAGCAGGGATAAGGTTTAACCTATTTTGGTTCAGGAGTTATCATCCTCCTCCTAACTAGAGAAATAATCATAATACTACTTTCAAGGTCCAATTATCAAAATTTGAATGGCAAATAATATAGGTAACCTACTTTGATCAAGCTAATGATCATATTTCTGGGTGGGTGGGGTATTTGGATTTAGATAATAATAGGACTAATTATTGTATATGTGAAAATATGGGGGGTGATTAATACCTTAGAAGATTATAATTATAAGGAATAACCTAGGTATAAAGGGGTGTTTGCTTATTGGGTCAAGTGTAATTCTATTTTTCCTCTTTATTGTGATCTTAATTCTATGGTTTCCACTTATACTAGTAATGGGTATGGTACTATGATTGGGAGTGGTCTAAACCTTGGTTATGCTAAATTTATTTATGAATGTGTTAATGAGGTCTCTTTGAATCTCAAGAAGGTGATTATAAGGGTAACTTAAAGGATATTAAGGACCTGATGGACTTTGTGAAGAGTTTTTATATGAAGGAGATGATTTGGAAATTTGAATACTTTCCCTTGCCTATGGATTCTACTTAAAAGGGACTTTCTAGTTTTGAAAGCCAACTAGGACCTATGGTTTATTATAAGCATATGGGAAAGTATTGTGGGGATGATTATTATTTGAGCTAAGTTGCTTTTTGGTCCTTGTTGAGGAATATTATATCAGGGTTATCTCTTGGTTTTATGTTTTGTTGTTGTTTCCTTTTTTTTGGTGCCACAGTGCTATGGTTTTTTATAATGTATAAATGTTTCTTGATACTGGTTATGGTCTCATATTTTTACTATTTGCCTTTGTGGCTATTTTTTTCAAGATTAATCTTCACATGTATAGACTTCTATAAAAATTATATATATATATATATATATATATATATATATATATGTATATATGTATATATATATATATGTATATATATACACACACACACACACACACACACACACACACACATATATATATATATGTATATATATGTGTTTATATAGATATGTATATATATGTATATATATGTATGTATGTATATGTATATGTATGTATGTATATATATATATGTATATGTATGTATGTATATATACATACATATACATATATATATATATGTATATATACATATGTATATATATATATATATGATTTTGGGAAATATAATTTTT
>JARHVA010004551.1:907500-922500 GCA_037957365.1 Torreya grandis
TTTAAGGACTTTTCCTATTCATTAGGATCACATGTAATTTTGTTTTTAAGTCCTATTATTATGCACATGAAACGTATAACTCTATGTTGTAATTAGAAAATTTGATTTAGTGTACAAAACCTAATCCTCCTTGAAAGTATGGCATGATCAATATTTGTGTTCATTATTAGGATAGTTTGGACATCTTGAACACCCTAATATGAATATATTTTCCTATATATAAGTACTTTGAAGAGGGATCAAGCCCAATGTAGTTCTCCCACCTAGTTCTTGATGTAACTACAAGTGAATGCTAGAATGAGAGTGGACTTGGATGCCTCGAACATGCTTGAGATTTTAAACGTTAGAAAACTAGGCTTAGGTCTATTTCATATGGTATTATGTATAAGTAGGGTATAATAAGGATAAAATACCTTAATTTTGATCAACTTTGTCTTTAGTTTGAAGAAATTTTGCATCTCTTTTCCATCAAGTGAATAGATGTGAATTAGACTTATATTTATAATGTTATGTTACTTGTGTGGATAATAAAATATGTTTAGTATAACCTTAGGAGGGGTAAACATTTGAAAAAGAATCCATTGGGAAGATATAGGGCTAGGGATAGTAGCACCTAGTTGGGGACACAAGCACAATGTGGTTATAGTGTCCTAAAAGTGGTGTCAATGTCCTCTTGGTAGATTGCTAAGTAAGTTGGGTTGGGATCTGAGATGATAGTTCTAGGAATTTATTTTGAATGGATTTAGGTGACATTGGTTTACTGAATGACTAAAAAATTATGTCTAACGCTCTAGGATATGTCTATGACTACGCTAGGAGTAGGGTAACTCAAGTGAGACTCTTAGCATATAATTACCACTTTTAGGTGATTACAATGGTCTTCTCAATGTGATGAAGCCTTATTATAGTTTAAAATTTTTTTAACTTCAACTTAATTTATTTTTGTACCATCCCCAATTGGAAATTAGAGATTTGGGTTGATGCTTGCAAACTGGGATTCGATTCCATTTTAACTCAATATGTCAAGGTTATTAATTTTGAGTCAAGTAATCTCAAATTTCATGAGGAAAACTATATGAATAATGCTATGGAAATGGTTGTTATGGTGCATGATCTCAAGTAATGAAAGAATTTATTTTTGCAAAGAACATCATGGTGAAATATGATCACTACAGCCTTATAGATTATTCTCCTAAGATGATATGGATGACAAACAATGAAGGTGTCTAGAATTTATCAAAAACCTTGATACTAACATTACATATGTCAAGGGAAAGAAAAATAGAGTCAAAGATACACTCAATATAAGGACATATTTTGATGTAATTTTAGTACTATGGCCTAATTTAAATACTATTATATTGGAAAAAAAACAAATCGACCATGAATACAACAATATTGTTACTTAACTAGCCAATCACCTTAAGGCTAAGGTTTCAATAAGTTGTTCCATTGAATCAGATGGAATTTTTAGGTACCAAGGGATGATTTTTGTTATATATTATGAAATTTAAGATAATAAATCCTAAACTAATTACATTCAATACCTCTTTTTCTCACCCATGTGTCACCAAAATGACACATGAGATAAATATATTTAATTTTTGTCCAAGATTGAATAAAGATGTTGCTAAATTTGTGGGAAAATGCCTAGAATTTTAGAATGTTAAGAATTAACACTAATATTCTTGAGGCCTTTTGTATCCTCACCATGTTTTTGAAGTAAAATAGGATATAATCTCCATGTATTTCATTTATGGACATAACAAATACCAAAGCAAGCTTGACATAATCTTAGTGGTAATTGATAAATTGACCAAAGTTTCACATTTTATTACTATAAATCTAACTAATGATGCCCTTGCACTTTCCAAAAAAAATTGAATGATGTTTTAAAACTTCATGTGTTTTTAATTCATTATATATGATAGAGACAAATTGTTTACTTCATAGTTTTAACAAACTGTGATGTCAACTTTTGGGACAAAGTTAAATTTCAATTGAACATACCATATTTAAATTGATGGTCAAATTGAAAGGTCGAATAAAGTAGTGAAAGATATGTTGAGAATATATGTAATGGATTAGTATTCTAAATGAGATAACTACACCCATTTGGTCAAATTTGAATATAATATAACCTACTATTATGTTATAAAATGTCACCTTTTAAAGTCATGTATGGGAAATGGTGTAGAACACCCCTTGGCTGGTATGGTTTGGAAAAACTAGGTCATTATTGGTCCAAAAAATATTCATGAGTATGATGGACAAAAGGCTCTTATTAATTAAAAGCTCATCACTACCTCTTATAGTAAAATGAACTATGTTGATATGAAAATATCACCAAGAGAATTTGATGTCGAGGATAAAGTACTCTTATGAGTTAGACCTTAAAATAGATCAATAGAATTTTTTAAGGCATTTAAGATGGTTCCATGATAAGTTTATTCTTTTGATATATTCAAAAAACTCAATAATGTTGCCTACCATCTAAGTCTTCCTCCCTCTCTCAAAAATACATAATGCATTTCATCTAGCATTGTTGCGTAAATATGTATATGATCCCTCTCATGTGAAAGGATTGAAATAATATCTAGTGGAAGAAGAGGATATGATTCAACTAGACCCCATCAAGACCATGGCTTGTTGTAGCATTAATATGTAGAAAATAGAGATTCAATTTTTTTTGGTCTAATGGGATTAGCTGAGTGATAGTAGGGCAATGTAGGAAGATGAAAGTATTTTCATGAAACATTATCCCCATATCTTTCTATAGGCCTTGGGGAGAGTGCCTCCATATGGTTAAATATCATATCCCACCCAAAAAAAAACCATGATAATATGTTCTTAATTACTTCATATGATGTTGCAATTGATTCTGAGTTGGAACATTTTTGGACTATATATATTTTCATCTTATTCATTTTTACTAATTCTATTCTAGTTTTATTTCACTATCTAGGTATATTATTTTAATATGATTTCAAGATTTCTTTTATTAACTATTAATTATAATGACACTTCATGATTGTATTTAATTGGATTATATATGAGATACGCTAGGCCTAAAAGGATCACTCCAAATGTCATATATTTACATACATGTCATCAAAATTTTGTGGTAAGCATGCATGTGCATGATCATCAACCAAATTTTGTGTTGTTAGTTATGTAACATGTTGTTTATTATTATTATTATTTATTAACTATATTCATGTTATATTTTCATGTGCTTAATTATTATGATTGCTATACACCATTAACATATGGCCAATTATGTTTTTACATAGTGCTTGAGCTATGTAAAGGAAGACATTGATGGTTTGTCTCCTTATTTCACATTTTCTTGTGTATGTTCATATCATTATTTCAAATCTTGTTAAAAGGTGTTGAAAACATTGTCAAATCATGTTTAGGGCCATGTCATGTTATTAATTTAGAACCTTGAAATTTAGTTAGACCAATGAAGGGGTTTTTATTATGTATTACCATGTAAACTAAATTATTTTGGAATTAAACTAATGTTTTTTAATGATTAGGGTTTTGATAGATTTGATCTTAACTTGTAAAAACCCATCAAAATCCATCATTTTTATCTTTTTATTGATGGTCAACTACTAGAAAATGATAGAATGTAAAATGGGGGTTTGATCGTGTCATGCCAAGGGAATCACTATTTAAATGAAAGTAGTTATATTTGGAAAGTAATGGTAGTTTTTAGACGTGGTGAAATGATGTGGAAGGAAAAAAATGTGGAGAGGATAATGAAATTGAGGAAAAGGGAGGATAATGTTGGAAAGGTAAAGGAGAAGAAAATGGAAGGAGATAATATAAAAAGGGAGATGTTTTTTGGTAGTGTTGGTAAATGAAGCATGTTACTACACTCCCTTACAGTCTCTCTCTAGTTATAATTCTTTTTTCATTCTTGTAAAAAACCAAAAATTCCACTGCACATGTTGATCCTCTCTTTTTCTACATTCAATTTTACTTCAATTTGATTTTAACATCAATTGGGACCCTGAACTATGTTGGGTATTCAAATATTTTCATTTTAGATGAAAAAGGGATGGATCCCAAATACTAGACTACAAGTGTCCATTTATGGTATAAATGTGTAATGGGTTTTTAGTTAAATGGAAATGAATTTCTTATGGAAATCATTCTGCACATTGTGAAGGGTTGTTCAAGCTTGTTTCACCCAAAGATGGTATAAATACAAGTTGGAAACTTGGTCACTATTTTTTTTGTCTCAATGTGAAAATGTGTTGGTTATATTACCTTATTGTGATGGGTTGTCCGTCCTTGAATCTTATGTGGTGAATTTAGTATTTATATTTAATTGATTTCATTTCATTGCCTATATGTTTCATGTATGACCATTTAAGTGCTCATTAAATCCTTAGACCAATGGTTGGGGTGGGCAAAGATATCTCCTACCTAATTATTGGGCTCATTTGGGACATTAGATTTTCAAATTTATTTTGTTTTTGTATGCACAAAGTTTTGTATGGATAATGAATCATAATTTTAACGGTTTTAATGAATTGAATAGGCAGAAATAAGATATTTTATATTAAATTTATGATAAATTACTTGTGGTTCAAACCATTATAATTTATGGTGTTGTAATATATTATACTTAAATATTGATAGACTTGTGGCTTTATTCAATCTTAAATTCAAAGATGTATTCATTAGGTTTTTTTTAGTTAGATACTTATTGATGAATAGAGGCTATCATTTGAAATACATGTAGATGAATATTGGTGATTTATTATGTGTAATAACATCATTTTTATTTAGATAAGTGTATATACTTATTTTTATTTTCTTGACTAATGATCTTGTATGCAAATGATCAACTGATCAAACATGACATGTATTATTTAATCGACTCTATTAAATTTTATTCTTAATATTTATAATTGGAAGTGTTTGTTGAATTAATTTGGTTGTATTTTTAATAAATCAAAAAAAATTCTCTAATATTGTATCCCAACATATTATTTTCAACTATGTCCTTTTAAGAATGTGAGCATGTCATTATGAATATCATTAGCTGATTGTACTCAACTATAACATATGTTTTAAGAATAGTTATTTAGTTTAATTGTGAATAAGTAATGAATGGGGATTAATATTTATCATGTTTAAATATTATAATGCAATTTCAAAGTGTTTTGTTTAAATATGATGCCTTATTATGATTATGAGGTTCTTGCCATTGATTGGTCAACTTGAATGGGTTATAGCTCAGTAATTAAATGGTTATGAACTTGTGTTGGAATATTTACATTAGAATTAAAGAATAAATTAAAATATAATTAATTAATTATACTCTTGTATATATAATATTAAGGTAGAGGTAAATTTGAAACTCTTTGATGGAAAAAGGATTACCCTATTTAATCCTATTATTGTAAAATCCCATAAAAGGTGGCATAGTGGAAATTGAGATTAATAACAGTGATGCTTTGAGAAATTAAATATAACTTGATTTTATTAAAAATGTTTAAGTTACATAAATATATTAAGTCTTGGTTTGTGAGAATGGATTTACAAGCATTTGTTTTATTGTTGTGAATCCAATGCATAAATTAGCAATCAATGACATGGAAGGTTGAGGAACCAAATTTAATGTGGTTATTAGGCTTACATGTGACAATTAAATTAATGTGTATGTTGTTGTGATATTATATGGTTGTTTGAAAGATATTTAATGTCACATTAAAATTAACCACTTTCCTATTATAAGTGAATATGCATAATATCATCTAAGGTGGAGTAAAAAATTGTTATTTAAAGTGAATGTGGATTTCAAGTATCCTTTGGAACTCTATTTCATTCATCAAACCTTCATTGAACTTGATGTTAGCAAGGAAGGTTGTTAAATTTATTAAATGGATTGTTACCTATACTAAGTTTGTAACAAAATTGGAGAACAAATATATTATTAATAAACTTAATCTTGATTAAATCCTTTGAAATTATATGTATTGGAAAGTAAGCAAATTCTCACGCTTATTGTTTTGGATATAGTAATTATTCTATTGTGAGCCATTGAAAATATTGGCTCATGTATTAACTAATTGTATATCATGTAAAGGTTATTGATTTAATGTTATAGTTAAATATATTTGTTCCCAAATGATCTAAAGGATATGACAACCCTTTTATAATATTGTAACTTATGAGTTGAATACATCAAGTTTATGAATCTTTGACAACAAAACAACTTAATTGGGTTAGGGGCTAGTGTATCATTATTATGGAACTTATAAAAATAATATTTATTAAGTGATAATAGGTAGATGTAGACTACCAAGGTACATATAGATTATTCTAATTAACCATCACAATCCCATGATGCATCTACATTGTGCCTAACACATACACATTTTTGAACTACCTTTGGTGTAAATAATTGAATGTTTAAATTTAGGACTCATAACCCTAGCACAAAATTTTTTTGTAGTTGATTTTTGGGGTTCATGCTAGTGGTATGAGAGCTTAGCTATTACACTAGTGATCTACAATAAGAATTCAACTAAACAACTAGTAGTTTGGCTGAGCATGGTGAGTACACAAGCCAATAGAGGTAATGTTGGGAATAGTGTCTAAAATGGAAATACTAATGAAAGTGTGGATGAAAACAATGTTTATTGTCACATTTATAATTGTTATGTTAATATTGACATTGGAAAAAATGATATCATAGGAAATAATGATAATGTGTCTATTGAAAATGATCATTTTAGCCTTAGGAATAATTTAGAAGGAAATGTAGGACATAATGTTGTCCTAAATGATAGTTTGGGTGTGTTTCATAGAATCTAGGTTTGAATCTAAGCATATGGACAAATGTTATCCACTTATGAAAATGTTCATTAAGGATATGAATAGGACGTGGTGAAAAGTGAAGAAAATATTAGGCAAAAAGATGTGGTAAATACCATAATCAAATATCTTAAGAAACATCATCCACCTACCTGTCTTGGTGGGAAAACTGGTGATATTCTTGGAGTATGGTTTTTAAAATTACAAAATTATTTTACCTTGCATAATATGATATAACATCAAGGAACTTATGTTATCTTAATAGTCAGTAGGTGATGAAACCTTGTGTTGGAACCCCTTGTGTTCCCTTAAAAGGGTATGAACCAATGACACTTTCCTAACATCCCTTTGAGAGGAAATTTAAAAAAAGGCATTTGAATGGGAAATAAAATGAGTAAAATATTACTAAATTTTAATTTCTCAATTAATAAATAATGACTATCCTATAATATGAGAAAAATCTCCTTAGTCTCTCACATTATGTGAATTATTTGCATGACAAAGAAATAAGGATAATTAATTTCATGCCTATCTTAAATAAGGTGATGATGCATGAGGTCAACTTTATAAATCCTCTCACCTTAGCTACTACCATATATACTACACATTGTGTAGAAGAGAAAGAGAAGTCTCACCAAAAGGAAAGACAAGAGTACCACAATAATAGTTTTTTATCTATGACTAAGACTTATGTTCCTCTAAATAATATAAATTTTAATAAAATTGACCCTAAGAAATATTATAAAAAGTATAATAGTGGTTTTTGAAAATTTAAAACTCTAAAATTGGTTCTAAACCACAAAAAATTTCAAGACAACCTGATGGAAATAATGATCATTAGAAAACCAACTCTCATGTCCCTACCATGAGATCAAATTCTATTCTATTTCCTCCATGAAAAATAGTGGAATGCTGGGGATGTGGTCATAATCACTAGAAAAAGGATTATCTATAATTAAATAAGGGTAATTATATTTCTAATCAATGTGTTAATGTTATAATGGCCAATATAAATGTTTATTTATAAGACATACCTATTAATACCAAAGGTATAATTTATGGTTTCCCATTAGATATTCTCATTGATTATGGGGATACTAATAGATTTATTTCCCCTTTAGTTTCTAATAAATGCAAAATAAAAATTTAATAATTGAGAGAATGATGGGAGCTATAATTTGTCTCTGGTAAGAGTGCATTTGTTCTACAATACTTAAAACAAGTTTAAATAGATTTTGGGGTCTTCAAGATTTAAGTCATTTCATTTTTAGCACCTCTTAGATATTATGACCTAATTTTAGCTATGGATCATCTATAACAACATCAAGTGAAGTTTTAATGTTTCATAAATAAGTTGAAATGCCTTGATTATTGGGTAAACTCAATGACCTTATAAGGCATAATGAAGTATGTGACCAAAAATATTATATTAGCCTTGAAACTAAAAAATAGTTGTTAGAAAGGGATTTAAATTGTATATGGTACAATTGAATGAGCTCTTTATGTCAGAACCACACAGGGTTATAATTGATTTATACAATTTTTAAAAAATACAAATGGTTTACTTATACAATCAATAAAACTATATGTGTAATCATGGTTTTACAAATACATGCATATTAAATAATAAATGTATAAATTTACCAACCCACTGGTTAATAAAATGATTCATTTTGTTTCCAAATAGCCTATATCAGATTACAAAATGAATAATGGAAGAATTCAAGTACAAAAAATAATGATATAATCCATATTTTATATATTAATAATCATGAAATTATTATTGCCAAAATATTTATAAATAGTTTAAAGTCTCATATCCAATGCTATATTGAATGTCTATCAAATATTAATATACTGCATGTTACAATTGAGTATAAATTAAAATATATAATAAATTATGTACATCAATATAAATGAACCACAAAAATAAGTCAATAATAAATGCATATAGACATGAGTATGATCCCAAATGATTTAAATAATTGAATAGAGGGAGAGAAACCTCCAAGTGTTTTACCTCCAACCACAAACTAATGGTCTCCCATATGCCCCCCCTCCCCATTAGGAATGGTCATACCCTTTACAAAGGGACATATAAGAATAGTGTAGATATGTGTTTAACCCTAATTTATATTCTAAAATATTTCTTTGGCAAATAGGGTTAAGGACATAGAAATGATAGGGCATAAGGGTGAAAAGTAGATCTACAATAGGCCAATTAAAGTGCTAAACTTAAATTTAGCATATGTTAAATTTATTAAACTAAGATAAGTTATAAATGGAAAGTAAAAATAGTATAGATATATGAAATGATAAAAATTTGATGTACTTAGCTATTTTGGATGTTAATGTAGATTTATATCTAGTATAGGTAGAAAGTAGGCATGAATAAAGTTTTGGAACAATCATCAGATTTTGGATCTGGTGTTTTTGGTTCTCTAGATAGTTGCATCAGCTTAAGATAGTTGTGTTGATGCCACTATTTGGGTTTGACACTAGTGTCTTATATGCAATATCAACTAAAATATGATGTGACCACATGGATGAATTTTGGTTTGTCTTTTCCTTCACAATGGTGTATTCATATTTAGGTCATGTGCTTTCATTCTTAGTGAAATGAAAAACCCTAGTTTTCCATTATTAATGTGACCTTGGGGAAAAATAGGTTAGTGGGCACATGATTTCAAGCTAACTTGCAATGACCCCATTTTCACAAGGAATTGACTATATATTAAATAATATATAAGGGGGCCTGAGACTCAGTAGTTTTCCGTTATGTGTTGGCTTGTGTGTCAATCATGTAATGTGTATAGGAAATACATTGGTGACCTAGCTTGTAACTTGAAAAATATGACCTTATGACTGCTCCTTTAGTACTTCAGACCTGTAGCTAGGCTTTTCCTTTTATTGATATTATAATAGTTATGGATAAGAATTTTTTTGGTAACTTAAGTGCTTTTTGAATGCTCTTTTGGTCTGATTGCTAGGTGTTCCCCAAGTGTATCTAGGTAAGGAATGAATGAGGGTTGATATTATATTTATACCAGTCTTATCACGAGATAATTCATATTAAATCAGTTATACTAATTATTTTAATAAATTTAATTTGAAAATTTTATGACTTTAGGGAATTAAAAACTTAAATCAGGTCATCATAGTAACATAGATGTTATTATTTCTCCCATACATTGGTGTCTATGGATCATAAGACTAGGTACATGCTCATAACTTATAAAGATGCAAGATAAGTATATTTTATGAATTCTTATCAAGATAATATTTATGTGTCATCAATATAAGGCATGTCAGAGTAAAATATAGGCCAAGGGGAACATGATAGAGTAGATGTGAGGCTTGTATAAGTAAGGCATGTGTAGAAATAAGATGAACAACTAGGGTTTACTTTTTATAAGTGTACAGGATTGACATGATAAATAATTATAAAATATCATCTAAATTTCCCCCCCCCCCATTTAATCTAGTAATTAAATTACTTGTTTAAAGGAAACTAATAAGTACCTAGGTGTGTATGCACAACTTGTCTTTGCTTGAGTTCAATTTGAGTGCTTCGCTAGAGTTGAATATGAGTATTTTGTTGGTGACTAACTTGCCACTAAGAGTAGGTTACATTCTAAAATTAATGCATATAATTTGGGACAAAATTACTTGAAATAGATTAAAACTAGAAGAGCAAGGTTTAGGATTACAACTATGTGTGAATGTAACTATCTTTTCTATTAGCAAGTTATTTTTACAAAATATGTATCATTATAAGGCTCTAAAGCTAATATTAAGATAAATATAGATAAAATATTTAAATTGCATATATCAAAGGATATAGAGAGAGATTGGAAGACACATGTCCCCAAATTTATAGTAAAAGTGAGTTATCACTTGACAGTTAAGATTAGCTCAACTATGCAACCTGATGATACTTATAACCTAGTGAATTTTGATGATCAAGTCCAAACTATAAATTTTAAAATATTAATTGATTTAATCACCTCAACCATATAAAAAGGTGAAGCAACTATTAGAGTAAATAGGCTCAGTAAAGTTTGTAAAAGTCTATTCGGTATCAGTAATTGCATTGGTTTTAGAATTTGAAATTTATTTGGATTTTGAAATATTTGGTACATGTTTCATATAATATACACCTTAGATATGTCCCATGTTGAAACTATTTATAACAATGGGACCATGTATAGAATTACTCCACAACTATGAATCTGAGTCATATAATTATGTGCTTTGGCAAATTTGGATAACTGTGTAAGTGTAGAGAACATGCTTCCAAAGCATGCCCTCGATATATATGGATAAATATGAAAACTAATATAAGTACCAATGTGAAGGACACATTTCCAAAATATGTTCCCACTATACATTGGAGATGCTAAATACTATGTAGGTGGGGATAAATGCTTTCAAAGCATGCCCTAACTAAATATGTGAATCGATATAAGTATCATATTGAATTAATGTGGATAAAATGATTCCAAATCATGCCCCCACTATATTTTAGAAACTATTAATGTGTTGAAACACGTCCATATGACATGCCCCCACTCAATCTAATAATTTTCTAAAGTCTAAAGAACATGCTTCCTAATCATGCACCCACTAATATACCTCCCCACTTTGTGGTGAGGGAAAGATAGTACTTAGAAATTACCTCACATAAAAAGGGTAAGACAACTGTAAATGTTTTGAATGTAATAATGTAGCATATAGAAGGAACAATGTCTAGGTAAATGTAGCATTGAAGAACATAGACATAATGTGATCAAATCTATGCCTATGATACATGATGAATATCATGGTAATGTATAGATATTAATAGTATAAGATGAATAACTAAACATGCATGCACACAAGAAAAAATAAAATCAAGCCAAAAAGTAATGGTTCAAAGAGACTGTGAACAAGGGACATGTTTAAATTTCAAATAATTGAATTGACATGAATTATTTAAATGTACACAAAATTAAGGAATTAAATATTCAAATGTTTATATAATAAGAGATGACATATTAAAATTTACAAGAAATAAAGCAGAGGCATAGTGGATGCATACAAAGGAACATATTCAAATGCTCAAACATGCAAGACAATAGTAGGCAAAACATTCAAGGAAGTGTGTAAAAGAAAAGCATAAGCAACTAACTTAAACATTCCATAGTGGCTCATGGATTAATTATGTTTGTTAATAATATCAAGTATATAGGATATCAAGTACCATATGAAAGATATAATAATGGATAATAAAAATGTGTAAGTACATATGTAAGCTCTCGCATGATAGTGTAGAGTGATCATCAAATCATATAACTCATGTGTATCAAGATCATAAAATGTGGATGCCCCCAATGTCATAGTGACATTAGACGAGGAAAATAAGAACACCAAAAGTGTATAATATATATGCATATGCCTATATATGTGTATGTAAGTAAAAATGATATGCTAACCCTAAACATCAAACTAACACAGATGCCAAAGAGACAATACAACATTTAGATGCCAAAAATGTTTTTGGATTTTTTTGAATGTTTTTGATTTTTTTTGGTATTTTTGGTTTTGAAGAGTTCTAATCAAGGAATTACTCATCATCGAAAATACTAGGACCATTTATCAAAATTTTCAAGCTCTAATTATAATGATGGATTGCATGTTATTTAATATAATTGTCTAATGGCTTCCCTAAACTGAATGGTGTGGGTGAATTACAAATCTCTTTGTCCATATCAAGAAAGGTAAAATCCATATTTGTATAATTTAACATGTCTTTACATTCAACTAGAAATTTTTTTACAATATTTAATTTCCAATGGGGTTTAAGTATTAGTATCCATATTTTTGTGGTCACCACATGTGTACCACAATCAATAGGTAACTAAATGTATCTGTGGAATTATAGCATCAATGGAGAGTATATGATCTCATCCATGGTATATCCCAATTCTTTGAGGAATGTAGTTCCACAAGTTATATGTCACTTATTTTTATAAAATTGGATATGGTGGAAGTAAAGCACATCAATATTAATATTAATAGTCAAGTCTTCATGATTTGGTCATTTTTAAAGATAAATCTCGTTTAAAAGATAGGAAGGATTTTTCCTTTTGGTAGGTTGTGAAGCTTTTGGAGAAGACTCCACATTGTTCACATGGTATATTTTCATTTGACCTTTGTAAGTTTGTCTCAATGATTTTAACCAAGAGGTATGAATTGAGTAACAAGATTTTACATGATCATATGCTATGGTTATGTTACCCTTGTATGGATTAAGTGTTGTGTTTCCATAAGTGGATTGATATTATACATTTTAGGATCTATGGGCTCAAAAATGTTATGCAAAAGGTGATCAAGTGGATTAAATTTTAGTGTACACATTTTCTCATGTGTCATATCATGAGTGGTGTCATCATTACTATCATAGTGATAACAAATATGCCCATCATTCTATATTTTCAATTATCTGAATAAAGATCAATCTTGATTAATAATATATTTTTATGGTAGGTTAGTTGGATCAAAGGTAATAAGTTTTACATTATTCTTGAGATCTTTCATGATATCTACAAAATAAGCATGCTCGATATCATTTTGAACTAAAGTTTTATGCAATGTATCATAAAAGATGTTTTGTAAACAATATATTATTTTAAGAACTCAAGCATTAAAATCATAAATTGTGTATTGATCAATTGGTAAAAAAGGTCATATCCCTTTATTTTATCATAATTTTAGGCTTAGGAGGCACCTATTGCATATTAATAGGAGGTGGAGTAGGTTGAACAACCTTACGTCTTAAAGTAGTAATAACATGGACAAAAAATACAATATATTTTGTGAGATAATAATGGGTCAAGGATGGTAAATTTCACTCAAATAGATAATGTTGATATCATCCATGTTAGCATATAGATACTATATCTATAACATTTTAAGAGGAATTTTGAAGAGATATGAAATGTTGTCTCTATTTTAACACTCTCATTATGTGCACAAATTTGCTTAACAAATTTTACTAGAAAAGCAACGTAGAAAACCATATCAACTATAAGTTATTTGGCCATGAAATATTTTATAGATATGTCCATGTCAAACATGATTTTGAAATTTATCAATCAAGGATCAACAATAGGAAAAAAAATTAGAAAACCCTAGCTAGCCTAGGGTTTGATGTTTAAAGATTGGGTTCACCAAAATGTTTATCCCTAATTTACATTATGGAATCCTTCTTGGGTAGACATGGTTAATATTATAGAAATTATAGGGCACAAGGGTGAATATCATATCTATAACAACCTAATTAAACTACTAAACTCATATGTAACATACACTAAATTTATTAAATTGAGATAAGCTATAAATGGAAAGTAAAATTATGCTAGATATAGAAAATGATAAAAGGTCTTGTACTTAGATAGTTCTGATGCTAATGTAGATAGGGATATGATACATGATGTAACCAAGTGGGAAGATAGTTATGGAAGCATCATCAGATTCTAGATCTAGTGTCTTTGGATCTTTGCATAGTTATGTCAGCCTGGGATAGTTACATCAATGTTACTATCTAGGTTTTACGCTAGTGTGCTTTATGGAAGATCAATTGAATTAAGATGTGAACACATGGATGATTCTAGGTTTGTATTTATTGTCACTATAGTGCATTCAAATATGGGTCATGGACTATATCTCCTAGTTAAATTATAAAACCCTAGTTTTCCATATTCAATGTGACCTTGGGAGAAAAATGATTATTGGGCACATAATGTCAAGCTTACCTATAATGACCTAGTTATGAAAGGGAATTACCTACATATCTAATAGTCCATAAGTGGGACTCAAACTCATGTAGTTATCCCCTACATGTTGTCTTATGTTGGAATCATATAATGTGTAAATAAAGTATAATAATGACTTAGTTTGTAACATGGAAAACATGACCTTATGACTGCTCATTTATTACTTCATATTGATAGCTAGGTTTCTCCTTTTAATCATATAGAAATATGGTATAATAGGAAATATTTTGGTAAATTGAGTGCTTCTTCAATTTATGTTGGTTTGATTATTAGGTGTTCTCCAAGTGTAGCTAGGTTAGGAATGAATGAGAGTTGACATTCTATTGATACCAATCCTATTAGG
>JARHVA010004551.1:927500-972500 GCA_037957365.1 Torreya grandis
ATGACCTAGATATCAATGTACCATAGGAAAGCCAAAATCATGCATGTGATCTCATATAGTTTCAACATATATTCCATATAGGACACTAGCATCAAACTCAATTAATATCATTGATATAATCATCCATGGATAATGCAACTATTTGGAGAGCTAGAGGAACCAAATCTAGAATCTAACAACTATTCGAGAACTATCTTATTATCTTATTTATGCCTATTTTAGATAAAACACTATGTTAGCATTAGAGCCAATTATGTACATTTTTTATGTCATTTTTATATCTAACATATTTTTACTTTCCATTAATATCTTATCTTTGTTTGATAAATTTAGCATATGGCACATCTGATATTAGCACATTAATTTTCCTATTGTAGACCTAATATTCACCCTTGTCCCCTATCACTTCTATATTCTTAACCTTATCCACCCAATAAATATCCTAATCTAAGTTAGGAATAAAATTTTTGTGAACCCATCCTAATTTTTTAAACAAAAATCCTAGCTTCCATATTAGGTTTTTTGTGTTCTTTGAATGTTCATCTCAAATTTATATATTTTACTTTTAGAGCTAGTTTATCTACTATTTATGTGGGCATAGATAGACATGGTTAGTTACATTAATTTTATGGCCCTAGTAATTGTGTCATTTATAGTTTTCCTTAAATGTATAAACTTTATGGAGTATAAAATGGTAGATTATGTATGGATCCATCCCTTTGATGACTTATTTAATCTACATGATGATATATATTGCATATTAAGATATTTTAGAACACAAAAATAAGATAAAGCCTATTTTGATTACAACTATTATAATGAAAATTTAATGATGCAAATGCATATTTAAATCAGCAAGGTAGTGATAACGACATTTCTTCTTATGAGTTTGAATGTAATGGTATCCCTATTGACTATGACATCTCGACTATTCCATTGATTTAAAATGATGAACCTAAAGTATAAAGTGATATGACATTAATTGTTACTCTTTCTATAGGATGTAACACTAAAAATAAAAGTGA
The DNA here is from genome assembly GCA_037957365.1 of Torreya grandis. NCBI lineage: Eukaryota > Viridiplantae > Streptophyta > Pinopsida > Cupressales > Taxaceae > Torreya > Torreya grandis. The sequence continues at coordinate 928,526 of JARHVA010004551.1, forward strand.
AAGTGACATTCTCACATCTCTTTATGTGGTACATGAGATAGCAAATGTTTCTTCCCTTTCCTCCTTTTCACTTTCTTCTCAAAAGGAGAGCTTGCCTAAAATTAAATTATCCCTCTTATTCCTATAGTATGTCATGAAATTTTAAGCAATGTATCACCTTAAAATGATTATGATATTCACCTTTGTGTTATCCAACATGATATATTCCATACTTTAACCATGGATAACCTTTCAAAAAGGGAAGTACAAACATGTGATGATACCCCACTTGATAATGAAAAAGATACAATTAATCCTATGTTTCATGTGTATGGTAATTTATATCCACAATTAAAAGATTCAACCTCTCCATATGACATGTTATCTATTATGACTACCATTGGAGATTTACAACAACTCAGTACTCTTAAATTACAATTTTTTTCTCATGAAACTATTCTTGAGGAAAATGCATTAATATATCAACCTATTACTAAGGATGTATTTGAGTATCCTTATCTTTTTGAATTTGTTATGACTTATTTCTCCTCCTCTTATGGTCAAGGATATTATGATATTCATTTGCTACAATATATACAATCTTTTAAACATTGGGCCTAAAATAAAAGCTTGCTATTAAAAGCTTTTCATCATGGCTTAACATGATGGGCTCTTGATTGGTTCTATTCTCTTCCAAAAGGTTCATTATCTACTTTCAAATAAAATTATTATGTATTTATATTACATTTTCATCATTATACCTTACCTAAATTACCATTTCAACATTTACAAGCATTGGCATAAATAGAATATGAACCTATAGAAGATCTTGTAATTGATTTTAAGGATGTTTTATATATATTTTACATTATACACCATCATATTTGTATGTAAAATTTATATTTATTAAAGGTATTATTTTTCAACTCAAATAAAGAGTATTTCATAGGCCCTTTTCTTCATTTCAGACCTTATATTTGGATGTGCATAAATATGTATGTAATCTAATGAATACCCAAACCAAGTTTTTTATTTATCCATTCAAAATTAAACATGTTAAAAAAATTATTTCACCACCATGTAAATGAGTTACAAAGAATCATTAGTTAATTTAAATACCTCTTGTAAAAATAATTGCACAAGTCAACGAACAAATAGTAAAGGTACTAAAATAAATTAAAAGAACACATTTTTAGAGTAGATCCCATAGTTATACCACATACCACTATAAAAATACAACCTATTTAGTTTGATAGGCATGCAAATACACCATATGTGGAAAAATAAATGATAACACTTCATCCTAATTCACATTATCCATGACGCTAATTTGAAAAGGAAAAAAGGACAACACTTTTACACTTACCATGGTATTAATGAATATCAAGATAATGAATATTTTTATCTTTATTAAAATATTATATAGTTATATGATCAGGGAATCATCACATATCAAAAAGACATATCTAGATCTATTTCACATACTTATACTACAAGATGGTCTAAGACAGTCAAGCCATCCCATGTTTTTCCTTATAAGGAGCACATAGTCTATTGATATTCAAAAAAGATTACCACTAGTATAATTCATTATGCTAGTGTACTCTCTCCCAAGGGTAATCTCTCCCACATTGATCCTACCAAAGAACCCTTGGTCGATCATGTCCTTCATACATAGATATAGGGATAAGGTAAACTTACATAATAGATATGGGTACCTAAATTGATACATACAGATTCACATGATATTTATACATATACTTCATAGACACTTATACAATAATAACCCATAGTCATGTTTCAATTTGATCATTACAATTAGGGTTTCTTATATCCATCCATAGTTCATTACATATGAAAAATTGTTTATTTATACATATAATACATGCATATCAAAAGTACACATACTTGTTACACAATTTACCATATCCAAACATAAATTATGGAAATAAATGTAAACAACTAAAGGTACACTTTCATATGAATTAAGAATACCAAATATAAACCTACCAAAGAACCATGATATAAATTCCTAATTTTACTATGCATCATGTTCAGACATCTAGATCATATGCACATGCACCTATTAATTCTATTCAAAATAAATAACAAAACACTCAATGATGGGTTTTATGAACCCCTACTCCTATTACTCTTACTATCTCTCCTAGACCACATAGTCCTATTTTACATATGTAGAGCATCACAAATACTATAGTAATATATATTAAACCTATACATGCTCTTTGGAAATGTCTCAAGATGATTACACTAGGTTCATAGTAGGGAGATATATATGACCATCCATTGGATGGAATAATAAGATAATCTTTCCCATTCGAAAATAATAAAAATACCAAAAAAAAACATATAAAAATCTGAAATATTTTAGACACTTGTACATTATATTAGCTCATTGGCATCTATGTGTTAGTTCCATGTTGATGGATGGATTAGGTACTTATAAATATAGACATGTATCATTATTATACTTGAAGTGTGATACAAACATACATGCATACATGATTTATTAATATTTCAAGTGTTGGGCCTTCCCTTTACTCATGTCACATGGACACTGGGGGTGTCTTATTATTTTATCTTGATACACATAGGCTATATTATTATATGATCACTCTAAATTATCATGTTTGAGATTACATGTGTAAATACACATGCCAATTATCCATGATTGTATCTTACACAAATTAATTCATATGTTATACACTAGACATACTTTTATAATACATTAGATCCATGAGCCACTATGACATGTTTATTCCAGTTGTTTATACTTTACTTTATGCACTTCCTTGAGTGTCTTGTCTTTATTTTTAAGCATTTGAATATATTCCATTACTTGCTGCCCCTGTGCCTATGTATGATTTCATTGACATTTACATATGTTATTATTTTTTCTATGGACATTTGAATATCTTATCATTACTTGTGTGAACATTTGACTAAGTCATGTCCCTTTGATTTTGGGGCATTTGGACATACCCCTTATTTATGGTCTCCTTGGATCATTGTTTGTTGAGTTGATATTGAGTGTTTTTATGTGCACACTTATTTGTATATTAATCTTTTAATGTTACTATATAGACATTTCCATGATATTTATCATTTATCTTAGGCCTACTTGTGATCACATTGGTTCTGTGTTATTCAATGATATATTTACCTAGACGTGTTACCTTTTATATGCTACATGGTTATATTCATAGATTTTATAGTTTTCTTACCATTTTGAGTTGAGGTAACATAAATTTACTATTTTTACCTCACTTAAATGGGTAGGGTGCCATATTAGTGTGGGAATGATTAAGAAGCATGTTATCCATAGTTTGTATAGCTATCAGATTTAGTGGCATCATGTCATATGGACATGGCTTCCACACATTCACATTTTTTATAACTAGTTGGGGAATGTCATATGGGCATGGCTTCTATGCATTCACAATTTCCATATTAAAATGGGGACATGATTTGGAATCATGTTTTTAACATTCATTTGGTATTATGGTACTTATACCACTTTGTAGATTTAGTGGGGGCATGCCATATGGACATGGATTCCACACATTCATAATTTTTAGATTTAGTGGGGGAAAGATCTAGAAGCATTTTATCCACATTCATTTAGTATGGTACTTATATCAATTCATATATTCAGTGGGGGCATGATTTAGAAACATTTTCTCCACACCTATTCATTATTCAACCTCTCCAGTTTATAGTGGGGGCATGTTTTGGGAAATATGTCCTCTATATTGGTATTTATATCATTTTTCAGATTTTATCCATATATATAGAGGAGTAATTCTTTGGAAACATGCTCTCCACACTTACACGATTATCCAAACTAGCCAAAACACATAGTTATATAATATAGATTCATAGTTGTGGTATAATTCTACACATGGTTCCATTGTTATACATAGTTTTAGCATGAAACATATCTAAGGTGCATATATTATGCAACATGTGCCTAATATTTAAAAATCCAAATCACTTTAAAATTCCAAACCATTGCACAAACTTATACCCCATGGAATCTTATAGACTTTATCAAACCAATCTACTAAAGTAGGTTGTCCACCTTTTTGGAATGGTTTAGGTAATTAAATCACTCAATCTTTCTAAGTTTTGAAGTCAGACATAATCATCTATTCTCACCATGTTATAAGTATCATTAGGTTGCATGGTTGAGTTAATCTCAATTTCTAGGTGGAAAATCACTTTTGATCCAAATTTAGGAGCATGTTCCTTCCAATCTCTCTCTCTCTCTCTCTCTCTCTCTCTCTCTCTCTCTCTCTCTCTCTCTCCTCTCTCTCTCTCTCTCTCTCTCTCTCTCTCTCTCTCTCTCTCTCTCTCTCTCTCTCTCTCTCCCTCCCACACACACACACACACACACACACACACAAAAAAAAAAAAATATGTGAACTTTAAATATTTATATATATTTATCCTGATCTTAATTTAAAATGCGTACAATGACACATCTTATATAAAAAAAATTTACCAATAGTTAAGGTGGTTACATAGACACATAGGTGTACTCCTAAAACTTGTTCTTTTAATTTAATGTAATTTTGACCTAGGTTTTATGCATTATTTTTACACTGTAACATGATCTTGGTTGCAGGTCAATCACCAGTAAAGAACTCAATATCAACTCAAGAAAAAGATAAGGTGTGCACACACACACACCTAGGTACTTATTCATTTCCTTTAAAATTTAAGTTTCTTTACTATATTAAATGGGAGGGAATGTGGATGATATTTTAAAATTATGTATAACATCAGTCTTGTACCCTCTAAAAAATTAGACCTTGGTTGTTCCTCTTAGTTATACATATTCCTTACTTCTATAAGCATCATATTTAGTTTATTTTATGCCCCTTGTCCTATCTCTTAGTATGAATATACTTATATTGATGACAGAAACATCCAATCTTTTCCAAAATGCTTAAAATGTATTTATCTTACATCTCTACAATTTTTGATCCTATACCTATTTTACTACTCCCTAGACACTAACATCTAGGATAAACAATAGTGTCGATGTTACTATCATGCTCCAAAGCATGTGTCCAGTGTTATAAAGTCATCCAATTTATAAATTAAATGTATTATAATTTTAAGCCTAAGTTATATAATGCACGTTATCTCTAGATAGGATTAAACTACATATAATATCAACCCTCATTCATTCCTCATCTAGAGATCAAACCAAAGAGATAAAGACACTTATAAAGAAAACTTTATCAAGCATTCAGTTGATCAAAATCTTCCCTATTTCCACACTAGTCATAGGTACATGACATCTATAGGTATGAAACACTAAAATAGAATCTATAAGGTCTTATTTTCCAAGTGACAAGCTAGGTTACTAGTGTACTTTATTTATACAAATTACATTATTCACACATAAGCCAACACGTAGGGGAGACATACATGACTCTAACACACTATTATAGAGTATTGGACATATAGGTAGTTTTATTTTATAGTGATGTAATTTCATACTATCTCAATAATATTTTCTCACTAACCCAATTTTCCCCAAGCTCATATTAAATATGGAAACCTAAGTTTTATCCATTTCAACAAAAATGATAGTGCATGACCCAGATATCAGTGTACTACAGTGGAAATAAATAAAAACATAAAATAATATAGGTTATTTCATATTGTTTCAATATATATTTCATAGATGAAATTAGCATTATAATCATATAGTAGTGTCAACACAACTATCTAGGGTTGGCATAATTATTCAAAGAGCTGAGGTATCATACTCAAAATCTGACAACTATTCTAGAACTATCTTCCCACATAATTGATTATATTTCAAATCCAATGTTGTGTTAGAATCAAAATAATCTATGTATGCTATTTTATGTCATTTATATATCTACCATAGTTGTACTTTCCATTAATAGTTTATCTCAATTTAATAAAGTTGACATATGGTACATATGAGTTTATCATATTAACTAGTATGTTGTAGATAGGAAATTCACCCTTGTAACCTATCATTTATATAGTCTTAACCCTATATACATAATAAGATCCTAATAAAAGTTATTAGTAAACACAAATTTTTAATCTCAATGTGTGGAGGAACAAATTTTTTCCTCTTGGCTAAACTCTGTACTTTTCTTCTTATCTATTATGCTATTATTCTCCTTTAAATTTTTTCTTCTTATTATTTTTCCTAAATAATTAACACATTATGAATGACTAGGTATCTCTTTTGTGTATTTATGAGTTTTCCATCATGTAACTCAAATTTAGTAATGCATGATTACCTTTATTTTCCATTAAATTTTAAGCCTAAGCTCCTTATTCAACATGGCAGCCTCATGAAATCCTCATATTTTAAAATGTTGAAGTCAACTTCAAAAAATAATTTGAATAAATAAATAAAATGAAAACCTCCTATTGAGTCCATATTTTTTACTCTAAGCATGCAAGGAACTGAAATTTGAAATTGAATTAATGACTAGAAAGATAGGGTAATTCCTTTTTATGTGAAGAGTTCAAATTCAATTCATGTGATATTATATATAAACAATATCGAATAGAGTTGGTATAGTCACTACTATTCTAAAAAACATCTATAAGAAGAAATTCAAACATGTCAATTAGCTTTTCTAGATAAAAAGTAGGCTACGTAACTATGTCAAGCTAATCGACCCAATTCACTATAGGCTATCACTTATATAGACTACATACTATGAAAATAAGGAATGTAAATGAAGAGCATAAATTATAGATAAGGTAAGAATGAAACTCAATAATTTTTAAAATGTTTATTTTAAAAAGTTTTATGATGTGTTTCTCAAATTCCAATTTTTATATTCTACAAATAGGGTCAACTGGGCTGATGAAGTCTAGAAAACCTATGTGCTAAAAATAATCTATGAATAGATTCAACTAGTTTGACTAAGTCTACAAACCTATATGCTAAAAAAGAGAACTATGAACTAGGTCGATAGGGTCAATAAAGTCTATATTCATGTTCTTGAAGAAGAGAATTATGTTGAGCTGATCAATCTAGCCAAACATATTTAGAGAATACCTACACAGAGAAAATAAAGTCAATTTGGAGTGACTATGTGTTGAACTTGTGCACAAAATGCTAGACTAGATCGATAGGTTCTATACAATACTTTAAAAATAAAAGAAATATAATATGATAATAAAATTAATGCATGAAATAAAACCTACAAGGGTTAGATTCTTGTTGGGTTCACCATAAGTATACAAGGGAAAATATAGTTGACTTACAAATCAATCCTAACTTGGATATGGTAATTCACACTTACACTTCTGCTTAGTGGTACATTTAGACAATCAGGGTCATGCCCAATATGGATCTACTAGACCTAACCAAGGGATCCATTGCCTCAATAATGTCACTAGATAGGGTTATAAATCCTCTAGTCAATCAACACCATATAATAACCCTAATGAGGTCCTATGTTTTTTATATTCACAAAGTATATGAAAATAAAATTAAAATCTAACCTAGTTCTCATCAAAGCTTATGATACAAAATGTGGATAATAAACATAAAAATTAAAAATGCATAGAAGATGTATACTTAATATGATGTATCAGAAATCCTAATGCATGGGAGAGAAGCATATAAGCTAACAAAAAGCAAACATATCTACTTTAACAAAGGAGGAATAAATTTGGGAATACTTACCTTTGAAAATGAATCCACTGAGCCTCAATCTCTCCCTTGGCTAAGGTGCTTTAAAATATGTTTTTGTGGTATGTAAATATAACAAGGATAATCCAAATCTAGGCTACAAAACCTCTCTATGAATCAAAAACACTTCTCCACAAGATAAAATATGTATCTCTAAGTGTAATATTAAAACCCTAAGAAATGATCCTCAAGTAGAATCGTGGATAAGCAAATGCACATTATATGATGTTCTTATTTTTTTCTCTTATAATTTTTTTAAAAATATGTGTTTATAAATCCAAATATAACCCTAAACCCTTCTAAAATTTTATCAAATAATGTTGGCCCTAAGAGACTATATATTATTAATTAATAAAAGTAAGTTAGGTCATGGACTAGGTTAGCCAAAAGTCAACAAAGTCCCATAACATGAAAATATAATTTAATTATAGTTTCAAATCATGATGACATTATTTGGTAAATGTAAAAAAGATAATTTGGACTACATAGGGGTTGTATAATATGATGAAATTCTTTGAGGAGTGTGTAAGGGAGGAGGCAAAGCTTAAGGAAATGCATAGGAGATGGATTGTGTAGATTTCAAGTGGTGGTATTGGTGAAAACAATCTTTTGAAGCACAAATGGTCTTCCCACCCCTTTCCTAGTGTACCTTTTAAGTGACGCACTCATAGATATTGAGACTCAATGGGTTTTTGCAAGAGAGAAAGCATTAGTAGTTGATAAATTTTAAAAATATTATGTGTATACATTATGTGTTTAGTCTTTAATTGGAATATTTTTTTTGGTTAGATCGATTTCCATATTAGACTTCATCTCTATTATGGTAAATAATTAGAGTGTTTTTATCTTGTATGGATGTCTAGGAGATCAATCTTAATCTTAGAATTATTTACATAAATTTTACCAAAATTGTTTTATTATTCACTCATCTTGGTGACTAGGAGTGTAATTGTTTGGTGGGAACCATGACTAGTTTATGGGGTATTCATTAGTTATTTGATTTATTTTTAATAAAAGTATGTTTAACTTTGGTTTTTACCCTATTGTTAATTAGATCATGATGACATGAATCCCAAAGTTAGTACCATCAAGTAGCTTTGAAGTCATTTTGTTTTGGGTCTTTTGTTGTGTGCTGAGTTGATTCTAACAAATCCTAGCTAAACTCTACCAAATGTCTTGGTGAAGTCCATGGAAATATTATTGCCACTAATTTGAGATGTTATGTTTGGGTTTTTAGTTGCATTTGGGAAGAAATTAATGTTTTTTATTGTGCCACATTCTTAGTTTTTCATGCCAAGATTGTAGAACCAATGTGGGTTTTAATTATAATAATAAGAGTTATAAAGAGCTCATATGGGTGCAAGCAGAGAAGAAGTTTTCATTTTATCAAAGGGCATGGCTTTCTTCTACATTTTATTTGTGATTAACAAGTAAGTGGTTTCCATTTTTGTTTTATGATGGGTTAAGAATGTTAGTTTTATTGTGTTCTTTATGGGAATGGAGTATTAAAATAAATGAACCATTATAAGCTAATGGTGAAGTATGTATACTTCAAGATGAACCCATAATTTTAAAATTTACTCATAGTCAAATATAATCTATTGGTAATGTTTCGAGTTCATTTTTTCCTTGGCTGATTGCAAAGTGTTAGGACTCAGCCTATGTAGGTTTTATTCACTATTTGGTAATGTGTATAATATTGTTGAGTGGTCATTGGAATGAGTTTGTTAAGATATAGGCTTATTTATCTCAAGTATGATGTTTGCTAATTTTTTAAGAAATTTGGTTTTTAGTTATTTACATTACCATTACTATTACACCCTATTTTGGAGTATGGTTACATATTGTGAGTATGGTGAACTTTTAGAGGATGTTATTTTGTTGAAAATAATTGTATTTAGGTTGTGTCTTGGTTGTAGGTTCTCATTTTATGTTTTATTTAGATTTTAGAAACTATGTTTGGATTCAAATGGCTTATTTTTGGTTGTTTGGAATTTTAGGGTCTCATATGAAGTTCAAACTAAGTTTTTTATTTTTTTAGGAATTTTTTGATGTATTATAAGGTATATTAAAAAAATTCTAAGTTAGACTCTCTCTTTTTTGGTCTTTACATAGTTATGACTCTTTTTGGTGTCATTCTATTTATGACTTTTTTGGTGTCAATTTAATTTAGGACTATTTGATGTTTGATTATTATGGATAAGTGTTGAGAATAAAAGTATTTTTGAATATCATTAATGATATTTTATCATTAAAATACCTACATGGTATATATATATAAATACTAGTTTGGAATTGATGGATATAACAATCATTATTGATTCATGGAAGTCAAAAAGATATGTTTGCATGTTTAACAATAGTGCTAAAGCTAATCATAAGTACTTTTATTTTCATACACTTATATTATAGTCAAATACATTCCACTATTTCATGGTTTTGATTAATAAATCTTAGAATCTTCATTATTGATCACCTTTCTACACTACCCTATTGTTGAACTCCACATCCAACTGATCAATGGGAAGGTTTAGGGCCACCAATTGGGAGGGGGGGGATCACTAGGATGGAAGGATAGGCCTTTGCATGTTTCTTGTGAAAGTTAATTCAAGTTCTTGGATTCTTCTTACATTTTTTTTTTCATATTATGTAGATATTTATTTTAAGTCATGATTTATATTAATGTCTCATTGTAATTTAGAGAATAAAATTCATTGTCATGAACTTATTCATTAGTGTAATGTTATGTTATTCAAACTAGAAAATAACTAGTTTATTGTATTGATAGTTATAAAGTCCCTGTAATATTGTTTTAGTTTTTATTATATAATGTGGATATACTTACTCTCTTTTATTGTAAGTATGAATTTTATATGAAAGATAATTGGTAATCTATGTGACTTTTGGGTTATGATCACTATATTTTTTCTATAGTTATGTGCATGTTGTCATTGAAAAAAGACATGTTACCTTGAATTGGTGATTATAATCATTTTTGAGTATTTTAGGATAATTTGGTATTATAGTATTGTTAAGATTTTTAGCTTAATTAATTTTATTAAATTGATTAATGTTGACTATTATTCATTTGTTATTTTAATTAAATGGTTGAGAAACTATTCAAATTGATTGATAAGGTACTTTGGATGATTATTGGATTTATATTAATTTAGAGTTTTATAGTTATTAGATGTAACTTATTGAACCATTATACATAGTGTTCTGATTGCATTGCTATTGTAGTTCATAATGAAATGAAATGAAGTTATTTATATTTTATAATACTTTACACTTGAAAATTTTATTCAAGTGGTAGAATATTTGGTTGAAAGATAATTCAAGAAATAATAATAGCACAATTCAAATAATGCTATATCTGAGAAGAGATGTTTTATTGGTCAAATTTGCAGACCCAAATATATGCCTATCTCTGAGAAGAGATGTCTGATTTCCATTTTAGGTTACATCTTCATTTATACATGTTTTTAAGGTGTGAAGAGGATGTGGAATGTCACAAATATCAAGGGAGATTAAGTGGTTTGACTTCCATAATTTACAACAATACAAAATTCAAGGAATTACTATTTTTAGAAACTTACTATTTTTAGACTGTATTAAAATTGAAATTTGGGGAACTTTAATTGGGTTTTTAGGGGTAAAAATCCATTAAGAACATCTCTATGCCATCTCACTACATTCTCCTCATTATTACAATGGTTCAAACGATGAGTCAATTTGAGCTACAGTGCAAAAGTTATGGCTCCCAAAAGTTCTGTCATCAATTCGGGTGGACCCATCACCTAAATTGTTGTTTGGATCAATCCTCCCTCCTTGAGTAGAAATGGTTCCAATTACATCAATATTTGTCATCATGTATGGTAGTTATACTTTGATTTGACTCTTGATGCATACTTGGAATGTACTGTGTTTTATGGAACTGTGCAGGGCCTAATTATTCACTATTTCTATCTAACCATTAGTCTATGAATGGAAGGCCATGAACATATTCAGCTTGGTATCTATTTTCTTCTATTATTGTGTGGTTTGTGTAGTCAAGGCTGCAACATTAGCCCTTTTGGATTTTTGTGGCTTGACCACCATGAGAACAAATTTCTTGGCACTAATCAAAGAGATAGATGTAGAAGATGGTAACTCTAGTACCCTATAGCACCATGTTCCAAGAGTGAGAGTGATCCTTCAAGTTATTGATTCATATATGCCATGTCAATCATACATGAATGTCTTACCAAGGGGTACACAACAAACATCTAGATTAACCACATAACATAAGACCTCATCTTGGAAAGGTTTTATTGCATATGAGAGAAGACATTGGTGGGTGATACAAAGGTTTCTCCATGGACTCAACCATCCAATACTATATGGCTTTGGGTGAGGCTTCATGGATAGATTTAGGCTTTTCACAACATTAGTAGAGATTAAATTCTTTTGACTTCCACTATCAAGAATGAAATGCAGAGGCTTACCTTTCACCCATAACTTAGAGTGAAACAACCTTTTCTTTTTGTCTAGCCTCTCCTCATCAGTCTATGATGAAGTGACAATGGCTTCAAGCTCAGTATCTATAATTTCTTCTTTAACCTCTTCAATTATAGGGTTTGTATGAGGCAGAGCATTAGATGTTGAGGATTGTGACTCATAAAGTAGGGACTTGATGGCTTGACATTCTTCTTTGGAGTGAGTTCTATATTTCTGATAATCACACCACTTCCCATCTTTCCTTCTTTTGCTTCCAATTTTGGCCTTGTGTTTGACCTTCTTTGTCACTTTTCCATTTTGAAGGATGATTCCTCATATTCATTCTTCCATGCTTCTACTCAATCTTCACTATGTACTTGTACGCCTCACCAATGGTCTCCAAATTAAAGAGTTCTATTTATCCCCATATGTACCATTGTAGTCCATAATGATATTTAAGAACCTTTTTTTTCTCACTTTCTTAGATGCCCAGTCTCATAGATAGAGAATGAAAAATGTCAGTGTAATCTTGAATAGACTATTCCTTACCTTGGCAAAGTTATTACTACTCTATATATAGATCATCATATGCTCCAATGGGGTAGTATTCTTCTTTTACAACTTATATGAAATCATCCTAGGTACATTCCACCTCAAGGCCAATATCTTTTGCACTAAATCTCTTTTTGTACACTTCTCACCAATTTTTGATAGGCAATGATGCTTTCAGAGCAAAGGTGATGTTCTCTTTATTGATGAATTTATTTATAGAAAAATAAGATGACAATTGATCTAACCAATTTTCTACTACATTAGCATTGATTTTGCCTTGAAATGTAGGGATATCAAAATTCACCTGAACCTTGAAGGGTGTTGGGGCACTAAAAGGATGTGGGGGTGCAGATGAGGAGCCGAAATTTCCCATCAAGATTTTTTGGAGAATTTGAGAAAATTGTTGTAGCATCTATTCTTATTGATGTTGGAGGGATTCATTTACCATTTCCTTGAAAGGATCAGATATCTTTGTGTTTTCCACCATTTGAAGTCATCTGGAGTGAATAGGTGGAGAGTCTACTAGTTCTATTTTCTACCAAAGCGTCTTATAATTTGATCTCATCCTTAGGATCATAAACTCTAAATACAAACTGATCTAATACCACTGATTCAAAAATCAAAATCTTTGGTTGAAATATAATTCTATCTTTGAGAAGAGATGTTTTATTTATCAAATTTGTAGACCCAAACATATGCCTATCTCTGAGAAGAGATGTCTGATTTCTCTTTAGGTTACATATTAATTTATACATTTTTTGAAGGTGTGAAGAAGATGTGGAAGGTCACCAATCTTGAGGGATATTAAGTGGTTTGACTTCCATGATGTACAACAATACAAAATTCAAGGAATTACTATTTTTAAAAACATACTATTTCTAGACTGCACTACTAAAATTGAAATTTGGATCACTTCCATTGGGTTTTTAGTGGCCAAAATCCTTTTAGTGAATATCCATGCCATCTCACTACATTAGCCTTATTCTTATCTTTCCAACGGTTCAAACAGTGAGTCAATTAGAGCTATGGTGCAAAAGTTATGGCTCCAAAAAGTTTTGTCATCAATTGGGGTGGACCCATCACCTAAATTGTCACCTAAATTGTTTCTCAGATCAATGGCATAGACATAGTGTGATTAATATATTTTACATCACTTTCAAATTTTGTTTAGTTTCAATGAAATGAAGTTAATATATATTCTTGATTATGCAAGAGAGTTTAAGGAAAATAATTAAGAAGCATCATGTAAATTTTTTATGTATATAAAATGATATATACCATGTTGAAGAATAAATTTAAATGTGTATGTTATATGTCAAAAGTTTTATTAATTTTATAAAATGATAGTTTATCTTATTGGCCGATTTCAATTCATATGACTCACAAGTCTTAAAATCAATAATTTCGAATACTCTTAATATTGAATTTAGTTTCAAATATTCATGTTTATTTTCATGTTTGATTAATCTAATAATATAATGAACATTAAAGGTCTATAATAATAATGATGTAAATATGCAAGGTGTTCCTAGTTTGAAAACTTGGGTAAATAAAGAAGATTCTTATGGCTTAGTCTTTCCTTATTTAGAAATAAAAGTCCATAACGTAAGTAAATATTAGGATAATTTTTTATTAGTGTAATAATTTTGAGGCAATATAAATCTTCATAAAATTATAGAGTTGTGTTTATGAAAAATGTAAGCATGTTTTTTAAAACATCAATATCTTGTTTAAGTCTTCAACAAAATCATGATAATTGTTTGTCATTTGTCATGATGATGTTAAATAATACCATATGATATCATGTTTTACATATATTATTCTAATATTATATTCTATTATGGGATGGTCAAGTTATTACACTTAAGAAAATTTGTTTTAGACTTTAGTCATGTTGATATGTCCAAATTGTAGGTGATTCCATTTGACATAACAACCACTTACGTGGTAATGTTTGTAAATAACAATGATCATTAATTTACATTTATTTACATCAATTTATGTTATCAAATTTGTTGAAAGTCATAACTATAAAAGTAATGAGTTTAGTGATCATATAACAACCTATTTTTTTTAAAATGACCTTCAAGTCACTCATCACCATTTAAATCCTATCAAAAGGAATATAATTTCTATAAGTATGATGAATTACATAAATGTGTTATACTAAACACATGTTTCTAACTAAGGTTAAAAATTCTTAAAGATACTATTAAGAATCTATTTTTAATAATCAATAAGAAAATTGGGGTGTATCAGTGTACCAAAGTACTTTCAAACACTCAATTCTATTTAATTAATATCTGACCTTCCTAAAAGGACTAATACCAACTTTAAGCCTTATTTCAATGTATGTTCTTGACATAAAACAATATTTACTATGAACATAATAGATAATCTAAATTTTAACCTAATTACGCAGGTCAAATTTATGAAGATTCACATTAATGTAAATCATAAAGAATTCAGTTCATAATATAAGAATCATCATATTAAGCTTATTCATTCAATGATTTACATAATTATGTGAACTTCAATACTTAAGATTTAGGTTTATTTCTAAAAAAAACACAATGTAATTTTTTTGATACACTTCCATAAATACATGTTACATGAAGTCTATTACCATCAGCTAGGGCTACTTGATTATGTCATACTGACTCGATATAGGATCACTGCCCTCATGGATTTTATATTTTTAATATTCAATAAATTCATTGAGATAATATAAATAATAAAAATTACATTATGTATTCTTCTTATTCATGAACATTACCATATATATGTTTATATGTAAAATGGAATCACCTCAAAATCAGAAATAACAAAAATAATTATATCCACATAAATTTATTTATGTGTATACACTTGACCATCTGACAATAACATATAGTAATAACTTAAAATATACCAACATGATAGACATATCGTCTATTTGCACATCATCAAAATAAAGAATGGACTATAATCAAACAATCTCTTAAGACACTAACATGCTACTAATATTTCAACAAATAATCTTATGCTTTCCATACATCCAACTTAATAAATTTCACAAAGACCTTCATTACTTCAAATTTATTACATCAAACATCTATCATCTTGATACAACTTATTTAATGAAATTGTATTTTTATTTAATGAAAGACTAAGTTACAAAAACACTTCTTGTTTATTAAAGTTACAAATTATGAATACCTTATTGACTATCATCTCAGTCATTTATGACTTTTTAATATCCATTAACTTATTATAATAATCAACATAAAAATACACAAGAATAACTGTATTCTAAATTCAATATCAAAAATTATCTTCAAGAATTATTTTGAAGACTTGTAAATCATCATTTACAATGAAATAAATCAGTAAGATAAACTATCATTGATGAGATTATTAATGAAACTCATTATGGATAACCTACACATAATATTTTGATCTTCAACATGACTTATAAATATCAATATATATATATCAATAAAGTTATGAACTAAATATAAAAACATTTAGACTTTCATGCCCATTATAAAACGTGTATAACTTCATTTCATTGAACTCAAACCAAATTGGAAACTGAAGTAAACTATTATATTTAAACTTTGGTTGTACCATTATACGACTTAGAATAATCTTAAAAATTAAGATACTATAATATTTATAACATAACTTCATTCTATTTTTTTATGAATATAATACCAATAAAATGAGTGAAACATGTTTATAGTATCTATAAATAAAATTCTTATAACTAAAACTCTCAAAATTAATAATGATACAAAAATCAACCAAAATAACTTATCAATAACTTAGACTATCTTTTCATCCATTGATGAATATAATAAATGAATAACATTTTTAAGAAATCAACACTAGAATACTAAACATGTTCCCCTTTAAGACATAAGAAAACTAATTGTATTTAAAAATTACAAAATAAAAATAGGTATTGAACAACAATTCAATATTCACAATTCAAAGATTCCATCACTTATTAAATAACTTTGATATAACTTTGTGTTTTAGACTATATTATGGATTTCATATTTCTAACATTCAAAAAATTTGTCAATATAATCTAAATTAAGCAAAAATCACATTATTGATTGTAATTATTAATGAACATCACCATATATATGTCTATTACATCAAGTGGAATAACTTATAATTTTTAAATAAAAATAATAATTAGATGTACACAAATTTATTTATGCGTATACACTCGATCATCCAATATTACTATATAATAATAACTTACTATATGAAAACATGTTATTCATATGGTCCAATTTGACATCATAAACTTAAAGAATGAATAGTGATCAAACAATCTTTTATAAATTTGACATAATATTGATGTTTCAACAAACATGCTTATGATTTACATAGATAAAAATTAATAAATTTCATGAATAACTTCATTGATTCCACTTTGTTACATCAAACATCAATCATATGTTATAACTTATTAAATGAACTTACTTCTTTACTTAACGAAAGACTAAGTCATAAAAAGTATTCTTATTTACTAAAGTTCCAAATTATGAATGCCTTATCGACTACCTTCTAGGTCATTTATGCCTTTTAAATATCCAATAAATTATTATAAAAACAAACATAAAAATGCATAAGAATAATTGTCTTATAAATTCAATAAAAAAAAATTATCTTAAATGATTATTTTGAAGACTTGTAAATACTCCTTTACACTAAGATCAATCATTAAGATAAACTATAATTAATAAGAGTATTAATAAAACTTGTTATATCTAATAAACACATTATATTTTGATCTTCAAAATGATTTATAAACATAAATATATATATATATATATATATATATATATATATATATATATATATATCAAGCATGTTTCAAATTGAGTCTACAAACATTTAATCTCTCATTCCCAATCCAAAAGAATTACATCTTCATTTCATTGAAATTAAACAAAATAGGAAACTAAAGTAAAATATTATATTCACACTTTATTGTACCATTATAAAACTTGGAATAATATTTAAAAATGAAAAGTAATTATTTGAAATATAAATGTATGAAGGAAAAATAATTATGAGTATCTTTAGCACTATCATTCAACATGTGAATAGTTGTATTTGACTTGCTTAGATCAGATAACGATTATTTTATGTGTTGAATTCAAATGTGATATTTAGGTATATACCATTCAAGTTTTTAATAATCGAAGATTATTAAATATATTCACAACTACTTCTATTCTCAACAATTATCCTAAAAAGGTAGACATCAAATAATACTAAATCATATTGACACCAAAAATAGTGATTACACAAAAAAGTGTCACCAAATGTTTACATAAAATAAGAATTAAGCCAACTCAATTATTGCATGATAACACTCATGAAACATGTGGTGAACTTCCTACAATATACAAACTCAATTTCAACTTCAATAAAACCCTTTTGTCTTACAAAGTGATTTGAATCAAGTAAAAATTTACCAAAAACCCTAATGAAGCACAAAATGAGCACCTATAACTAGCATGCAATTGCTTATAATGATTATCAATAATAATAAAACCTCAAAATTTTTACCATAACTACACCAGGAAACCAATCCTGAAATTAGAGTAAAATATTAAATGAGAAAACAAATAATTGAAAGTAATTTGAAAACAATGGTAATAAAATATTAAAAGGCAATAAACCTATAGCTTAACCAAGATAAGTCAAAATCCCACTCAACCCAAACTCATAATAATACACAAAAATAAACAAAATTACATAGTTGAGTAACAAAATTATGCATTAAGCCACAATAAAAATAAACCATAATACATTTCCACAAGAATACATTCTATTATACATTAACTATATCATTATGGGTTCATCATCAACTCTAAAGACTTCACCATGAACCTATAATGGGTCATTATTTTTATTTTTATACTCTATTCCATAAAGAAAATTAAAAAATATACCATTATTTACACATCCTAAAATAGAAACAAAACTACTTACTTGTCAAATGCACCAACAATGTATAAGAATAATGTGGCCTCTCAGAAAAGTAAAAACTTCTCTTCTCTTTGCACCTAGCTAAGCATTCACAAACATTGATGACTACTATTAAATCCCATATTGGCCATATATTTTTATTGCAAATAAATGAGAATGTGGTCTAATAAATAACCCTCATTCTCACCTAAATTTAATTGAAAGACCAAATTGTAACATCTCAAACCAGTCCTACTAGGCCTTCAATGGCCTTCACCAAAACTTTCATTAGATATTGATGTAGGAGCATCACTCCAAAGTTGAATTTTGCTTTGTTTTTCTCATTTTTGTTTTGATCAAGTTATTTTAGGTGTCATGTAGATTGTTTATATTGTTATAAAGGTTTTATGGGTTATATAAAAAACTTTAGAATCATTTACAAGTGTTTATTTTGGTTTAGGTGGGCTAGAATCTAAATTTGACATTTTCCTACCAAAATTCAAATTCAAATGTTTTAAATAGGAAACTTTACTTTATGAGACTTTTCTCAACTTTATAGTGGTTTTAAGGTGCTTATATAGTTATTTTATGTGTATTAAATTTTTTAAAGACTATCTTAATGTTTTGATTATCATGAATTAGCTCTTTTTCTTTTGGTCATTTGTTCTTGTTATGCAAATTTCACTTCAGACCTCCTTAAGACCTACGTTAGACGTTCTTGATTAGTTATAGAATTTATAAGACATATATAATTATTTGTAAATATTAATTTAAATCATAATTTTCAAGAAGTAATAAGGTTTATAAGTCTCCAAGAATGGAGAAAGAAGAGACATAGGCCAAGAAAGAAGATAGTTACAAAATTTTGTACAAGTATGTGTAATTGTTGATTGTCAATAAGATTTGATTGTTGGTGAATGATTCAAGTATTGGAAACCCTATTTTGGAATTTTAATATATATATATATATATAATTTAATGTTTATTTTGGATCCCTTTATAAATTTGTTATCTAAGAGTAAGATAGAGTGCATTCAGTTACCATACACAGTCAAGTGAATTATTTATTTCTCAAACAAACATTGAATATATTTAAATTATGTGAGTGTTTATTTATGCAAAAAAAAATTAATATTCTAATATATTTTAATAAAATATTTTCTGAGGATAAAACTTCAATAAAGTTTCAAACTTAGTCACTTTCAAGAATTTTGTCTACATAGACCTGTAGCTTGACTTTTGGATGCTCCCTACAAGTACGAATTTTGATTTATTAATATTTTTGTAAAAAAAGGGAAAGTGAATAATGTTACTCCATATTCTTAGATGCTTCATATAACTTATCTGATTTTATTTACCCATTAAATTTTTATTTTGTTCCTTAAAATTAAAAAAACTACTCCTGCTCAGCATGTGAGAAAGACTAGTTGAAGGGCAAAAGCCATTTCATGGATTTGGTATATCAAGATTGGAAAAGACCTTAAAACATGGTAGAGTTTATATTTTTTATGTTTTATAGGTTATTATAACACTATTTTTTAATTTTAGCACATGTGGAGCCTCTGAGAGTCAAATTACCATTTTAGGCCTAGAAGACCTAATTGTTAAAATGAAGGGTTGAATTTTTGTACTTGATGAGAGAGTTAGAATCCCAAAATTGGGATGTAGATATAAAGACTTAATGGGTATATAAAAATTATTATTCTTTGGTTTGAAACTCTATGGTCAAAATGAATCTCATAAAATAGTTTTAAAAGGGCTATAAGAAAAGGCCTAAAAATACTAAAAACTTGAAAATATAGAACCTTCCCTTAAGGTATAGAAATTAAAAAATTTATAGTTGGTAAAGGAACAAACTAGGTATCTATATTTTAAATTGTGTGGTCTGAAATTTTATATATTAATTTTAACATTGAAATTAGTGCCTCAAAAGGGCTATTAGACCTTGGTTCAAGAAGGTAAATTTGTCTTTTGGTTACTTTTGACTAACTCCTCTATATCAATTTGATATTAGAGCATGTTTGAAACTTGGGAGAAAATTCAATAAGGTATACACCATTAGATAGCTAGAGTGAATTGGTTTTATGTTGGTCAGTTAGCCTATAGAGTGAGTTTTGGTCAAATAGCTTGAAAGGTGCAAGGACAAGATGCCACCTAGAAGGAATAAAACAAATATTCAAATTTTTTTGGAGGAAGTTTAGAACATAGGTAATGATTTTGATACTAGACTTAAACTGTTATAGGCTACTAAAATAAGGGTAGTCATAATAGGAGATGATAATGATAAAAAGGAAAAACTCCAAGAGCCAGAAGAGGAAGGTTAATGAGTAGGAGACTATGATGAACAAGGTATGGATATAGTACTAAAGGCAATAATGAAATAGGGGTGTGAACCAAAAGTGTAACCTCCCACATATTCAAGATGTTTGGATGGATAATAACTCATTGACTGTATTCCAGAACTAGATAAATACATTGATAATGAAAGCATTGTAGAGGAGAACCAGGTGATGTTTGCTCACACAAAATTGAAAGGGCATGTATCTATTTGTTGGGATTTAATCCAATAAGAGATAATAAAGAAGGGTAAGATAAATATCAAGTCTTGGGATAGGATGGTTTCCAACTTGAAGGGAAAATTCTTGCCAAGTGATTATGAAACACATCTTTTCAAAAGGTTGTAAACATTGAAACAAATAGAAATGAGTGTCAAAGAATATATAAAATACTTCTATAAGTTTGTGATTAGATCAGGTCATATAGAAAAAGACAAATAAAAATATTGTTAGATATCTTACATAGTTGAGATATAATTTTCAAAATGAACTAAGCCTAGTTAGCCCCAAGACTCTTAAAGAGTGTTATCAATTGAATTGAAAGCTGAAGACAAGCTTAATACGAGGCAAACACAATAGAGTAGAGGAAGAGGTAGGAGTTATAGAGGAATGCATTAGTAAGGAGGTATAAATACATCAAAAAGAAACTAAGGAGAAGATAACACTTCATAATAAAAATCCTTTAATCCAAGAGTTGGATTTAGAGGTATAAGGCCATGCTTCAACGGTGGATATGCATCAAGATGAAGAGGATTCAATGAATTCATAGGTAAGTGTTTCAATTGTAATAAGTTTATAGGACATATATTTTGGGAGTGTCCAAAAATTTAACAAGAAGGTAGCTAAAGTACTAAAAATAGAAATCAGATTATTCAAGCAACAAAAGAGGAGATTATTGGTTCTCCATCTCATGTGGATGAACCATAGGTATGTGAATCATTGATTATGATAAGGATGTTGATCAAGAAACCTAAAGAGAAGGAACTTACACAAAGAAGGACACATTTCAAGACCTCCTAAAAGTCTCAAGGTAAATGTTTCAAATTATTCATTGATTAAAGTATCATACATAGCTTAGTTTTAGTTGAGATGGTGGATAAACTAAAGATGAAAAGGCTACCTCATCCCACTCCTTACAAAGTTTCATTACTGTGAAAGGGAAAAAATTATTGGTTAATGAACAATGTTGGGGGGATTTTCAAATTGGGAGTTATAAATACAAAGTTATTTGTGACATCATGCCCATGGAAATGTGCCATGTACTCCTTAGAAGACATTAAATATATTACATGAAGACATCACATGATATAAGGATAAATGTCTATACTTTGGAGAAGGATGGTATAAGCCATACCTTATTACCTATGAAATAATAATATGGTGACCAAAAGGTTGGTTCAATTTTAATGGTGGTAAGTGAAAAAGAGATTTTGAATGCAATGAGAGAAGAAGAGCTAGGAATTGTAGTGGTACTCCAGCCTAGAACAATTATTATTAGATACAAAGGCAAGTTATTTGCCATAAGAAGTGGAAGATGTACTTAAGGAGTGTGTTGATATCATAGTTAATTAACTACCTAGTGAATTACCACTAATAATAAAAATCAATCATCACATGGACTTCATTCTAGGATCAATCTTGCCTAACAAGGTTGCCCATAAGATGACTCCTCAATAAAATGTTTAGATTAAAATTAAATTTAAAGAACTATTAGACAAAGGGTTTTCCAAAGAGAGTTTTAGCCCATGTGTATTGTTGATTATGTTAGTTCCTAAGAAAGAAGGAGACTAGAGGACGTACACATATTCAATAATAATCAACAATATCACTCTAAGGTACATGTTTCCTCTCTTAAGAGTAAAAGACTTGATTGATTATTTGAGTATTCCAAACTACTTCTCCAAGATTGACCTCAAGATTGGGTATTACCAAATTAGAATTAGGCATGGAGATGAATGGAAAACAACTTTCAAGACCAATGGATGGTTGGTCATGTCATTTGTCCTCACTAATGCACCTAGTAAATTCATGAGGCTCATGAATGAGGTTATTGAGCCATTCATAGGTTATTTTTTTATAGCTTATTTGGATGACATATTTATATATAGTCATAGTAAAGAAGAATATCTCTATTATTTGCATTTGTTCATGTTTTACCTTAATGTTATGATATCACAAGGAGTATTGAATATGGATAAGGATAATGTGAAATCCATTATGGAGTTACCAACTCCAAATATAGATGAAGAGGTAAGAATATTTCATGGCATCTCATGTTTTTACAAGAAATTCATTAGAAACTTAGTGGAATTTGTGCTCTAATCATAGACACTATTAGAATAGATAAGAAAAAATTTATGTGGTCTAATTTGGACAAAAGAAACTTCTAGTTCTTTAAGAGAAAAATCACTGATCAAACCACTATAGAAATTCTATATTTCAATAAAGTCTTCTAGGTGGAGTCTAATTTAGGTGGAGTAGCCATTGGGGATATCTTATGTTAAGAAGGTAGGCCTACAACATAATTTAGTGAAAAGCTCAATGATGCTAAAAATAAGGATTCATTTTATGATTTGGATTTCTATGCAATGGTGTTGTCTTAGAGGAAATGAAGGCATTATCTAATGCATAACAAGTTTTTTTAATCTTCACTAATAACCATGCTCTAAAATTCATCACTAGTCAGCCCAAGCTCAATTATAGGCATATGAAATGGATAGAGTATTTGGATAATTTTACCTTTACTATCAAACACAGGAAAGGTCAAATTAATAAGGTGGCTAATGATTTTAGTAGGATGGTATTCCTATTAAATGAAGTTCATATTGATATTTTAGTCATTGATTATGTCAAATAGTTGTATGAGAGTAATGAATATTTTCAATAAGCCTATAAGGATTGCAAACATCTAATCACCTTGAATAAATAACCATGGTTGGATTACATGATACATGATGTCTTATTGTTCAAAATAATAAAATTGTGTGTGCCAAAGAGTTCAATGAGGGATAAATTAATCAAGGAGAAGAATTGTCTTATCATGGTAGGACATTTTGGGATTGATAAGACGTTGGAGTATCTTAACATGCATTACTTATTGACTAGAATTAAAGAATATGTAATAAGTTACGTATAAAGATGTAAATTTTATCAAGTGTTTAAGGTTAAAAGCATAAATGTGGGTTATTATCAGCCTTTACCAGTCCTAAATAGGCCATGGGACTCCATTAGTATGGATCTTGTAATGGGTATGCCTAGAACTCAAAGAGGTTTTGATTCTATTTTTTTAGTAGTTGACAAGTTTTCTAAAATGGCACATTTTATACCCTTCAAGAATACCAATGATTTTACAAACATATAAAAAAAATTCTTCAAGGAGGTTGTTAGACTACATGGTTTGTCAATCAATAGCATATCTAATAGAGATACCAATTTTGTGCGTCATTTTTTGAGAACCTTGTGGAAGAATCTTGGAACCAGTTTGAATTTTAGTTCAGCATACCACGCTTAGAATGATGGAAAAAATGGGGTGGTTAATATGAGATTAAGTAACTTATTAAGGTTTTTATCAAGAGACAATATAAAATAATGGGATTTGGTACTCCCAAAAATAGAGTTTGCATACAGTGACTCTTCCAAAAGGAGCATTACTATTAAACATGTTTATTCAGAAGATTGTCAAGAAGATAAGAAATAGGGAGTATTTCCAATTTTTGGTTAAGTGGAAACATAATAGTCATGAATATTAAACATATATGATAGAAGAACATGTCCATAATCATGGGCATATAGTTGAAAAACTCATTAACAATAGTCCATAGTGTTTTTTAGTTTACTCCAAGGTTGAACTTTGCTTTATTTTGCTCAATTTTGGTTTGATAAAGTTGTTTTAAGGGTCATATATATTATTTATATTTTTATAAAGGTTTTATGGGTCATATAAAAAACTTTAGAATCATTTTAAATTGTTTAGGTTAACTTAAGTAGTCTAGAATTTGATTTTGACATTTTTCTGTCAAAATTCAAATTCAAAATTTTTGAATATGAAACTTTGATTTATGTGACTTTTCTCAACTTCATACTAGTATTTAAGGTGTTTATATAGTTATTTTAAGTGTCATAATTATTTTAAATTGTATATTAATGTCTTTCTTATCATGAATGACCTCTTTTATCTTTTGGTTATTTGTTCTTATTATGAAAATTTCACTTCAAACCTCTTCAAGACTTACGTTGGAAGTTTTTGATTAGTTAGATAAATTTTAGGATATATATATTTATTTGTAAATATTAATTTCAATAAAAATTTTAAATCAGTAATAAATTTTATAAGGCTCCAATAATGGATAAATAAGCAACACAAGAAGACAAAGAAGACAACTATAAAATTTTGTGTAAGCATGTGTAAGTGTTGATTATGAATAAAATTTGATTTGTAGTGAATGATTCAAGTATTGGATTTATTTTTTTTGGAATTTTAGATTTTATATATGAATTATATAATTTAACATTTCTTTTTTATCCCTTGATAAAGATTTTTATCTAACACAAAGACAAGGCTCATTCAGTTACCATACACAGTCACGTGAGCTGTGTCTTTCTCAAATAGATATTAAAGATATGTGTTTATTTATGTAAATGAAGTTTTAAATAGTTTAATACCATTTAATAAAATATTTTTAGATGATAAAATTTCAATAAAGTTTCAAACTTAGTCACTTGCAATGATTCTATCTACACAAACATATAACATGACTTTTGCATGCTTCCTACAGGTAAGCATTTTGATTTTTTGAGGTTTCTAAAAAAAAAGGAAAGTGATTAATGTCATTAGTTATTTAAAATCATGATAAAATATTATCCAATTTTAATTATACATTAAAATTTAATTTTCCTCCTTAAAAAATAAAAAACTACTACTCGACCTGAAAGAAAGACTAACTGAAGGAGGAAAGTCATTTCATGGATTTGGTATCTAGATATTGAAAAAAACCTTAAAAAAATTATATTTGATGTTTTTTATATTTTTTAGGTTAATAAAACACTAATATTTATTTTTGGCATGTGTGGATCCTTTGAGAATTAAATTACCATTCTAGGCCTAGGAGACCTAATTGTTAAAAAGAAGGGTTGAATTTTTGTACTTGCTAAGAGAGTTAGAATACAAAATTTGGTATTTATATGTAAAACATTAATGGGTATCTAAAAATTACATGATTTTTGTGTGAAAAATTGTGTGTTAAAAAAAATATTAGATAATAGTGTCCAAAGGATTACAAGAAGATGCCTAAAAGTATTGAAAACTTGAAACCAAAGAACATTCCCTTTAGAGATAGAAACTCAAATTTTTAGAGTTGATAAATGAGGATAATTTGTATCTATATATCAAATATTTTTGTTTTTAAGCTTATATATTGATAAAAAAAATTAAAGTAGTGCCTCAAGAGGGCTACTAGAGTTTGGTTCAAGATGGTGAGTTTGTCTTTTGGTTGCTTTTGATTAACTCCTATACATCAATGTTCAGCCAGGGTTTGGCCAAATCAGATCACCATACTTCCAAATGAATATAAAATGAATTCAAATCTAATCTATGGAGCTGACCTTGGGATTTCGATCATCATGACTTGATTCCTAGTAGAGTCAAAACCTAAAGTTCATAATGCTGTGATTAAAAAAATAAAAAAATAGTGATGACTCCATGACTTAGTCATGTTTTCCCATCAACCATTATAATTTCAAGTCACCAATATGGCTGAATCACCAAGTCATATCCATGAAATAAATTTAAATAAAAGAAACATAGCTTCAAACATCCACCAAATTCTAATGCACATGTTCCAATAATAGATCATATTTCAAGCCTTACATGGTTTCTTGACCTTCCAACAAATACATACTAATATTATTTAATTTGTACTCTATGTAAGAGAATAACATCCAATTTATTACCACAATAGAAATGAAGTCAAAACAATAAACAAAATCATTGTTAAAGACTAAATATAAAACAACATTATTCATTAACCAAATGTATAAGTGAACAATACACTCAAGAATGAATATAAAAGATAAATCTAAAAATATCAATAGCTTATTATTTCCCCTTTTTTATCCTGTGCTACTAAATATTATATTCAATCTAGATCATTTTCTTTTTTATATTCTTACAATTATCAAAATGATACATCAGTAGTATCTGAACCTAATATCAATATCAAACATAATAAGTAATTCCGATTTAAATTAATCAATTTTATATTAAACTAAATTTAATCATCCATGTGACAACACAAAAATTTCCAATACACAACATGTAATCATAATATCTCAAAATAGAATCTCAATAACATCTAAGTAATAGTTTAATAACAACTAAAAAACCTATGTATCATGCTAACAAAAATTGAATGTGCAACCAGAAGTGTCATAAAATAAATTAGAGCACATAAAACTATGGTCATGATATATCTTAGCTATATTCTTGATTACATAAATAATTAGCCCTAATCAGTGCTAATAGACTTCTCTCAGCATGTTTATTTGATAGTGTTTCATATAAATTTCCTTATATTACTTTTATAAATAAACTTGAAGCTTAAGTCTTGTTGTTTACATAATTATGTAAATCATGGAATGTGTAAGCTTAGTATGATGATTATTTTGTTGTGATTTGATTTATTTCTACATTATTTTAGTGTGATACTTACTAATGTTTGACAAATACTCTCAGGTTAGAGTTTAGTTTATATGTATGGCCAAGGTTTTGATTATTTTATTTCAAGTTTAGGCATTCAATTAAGATTAAAAGTTGGTATTGGGTCATATCAATAAGGTCATATGATAAGTATATATATATTGGAGTGTATGATTGTAGATTAAGTACATTGGTACACCCCATTCTACATATTGATAGGCTAAAATAACTTCTGAATAGTGTCCTTAAGGAGTTTTTAACCTTAGTTAAATAAATGTGTTTGGTCTAACACAATTATGGACATCATCATACTTGTATGAATTAGTTTCCTTTCATTTTGTTTTGAACCATGCTACATAATTCGAGGACCATAAAAAAATTAGGTTATTATAATTATTTAACTGATTTTAAACATTTGAGATATTGATAACTTTATATTGGAATAAAAATAAATGTTGTGGTTAATTATTATTCTTTCAATATAGCATCTATTTGATTCCTAAACTTTATTTTAAGACCTTTCTAATTTGGATTATATGGTTGTAAATACATGTTATTTTTAGTGATTGAATATTGAAGAGATGAATAGAAGAATGTGATATTTTTCATGTATTGAATAATATTACATTGATAAGAATCAATTTCAATGCTTTACTTGTCCAAGGAAATACATGATCTTGTGATTTTTCTTCAATAAATAGCATGATGATGTTTTCTAGTCATAAATTTTGTCAAAATTAGGATACAATAATATATTGGTGAGGTTGATAATACTTTTATTTTTAGTAAATCTTGACGCATGGTTTATGTTTTGGTAGATATTGAAAAGACAATTATTTTCATTGATGTTCAAGAAAAAGTGGTGCAAATTTATTATTATTAATGGCATGGTTGTATTGACTCTAAAATGGTGATTTTTTGAGAGAATGCTTTTATATTGAAATGTCCCTTAATGTCCAAAAATTCAGTTTTCATCACCCATAGAAATGTCTCGTAAGTAATTTTTTATGGCTAAATTAATGTCACTATAGACCAAAAACATTATAAGATTATGATCATTTGAAAATTATTTTATCTTAGCTTAATTTTTTCTTGAAAACATCATACTACGTAGAATGAGGGTTGTTTTACATTAATGAAAATTTGATCTCTCATAATTTTTAGTAAAAAAAATTATGTTTAGGATTTAAAGTGGAATAATGTCTATTAATCTTGGGTATATTTTAGCATTATTTGAAATGTTTTGAAACATAAAGCAATAGTTTTCCATTTTTAGAATCACATTGACATAAATATATAGACATTGCGTCTTTATAATAAATATAGGGTTTTTTATTTTTTATTTTTTATTAAAGATGTTTTCATAACATTTTTCAGTCAATGAAGAACCTTGTTCACCATTAATAATGTTCAATTAGGAATGTAATTTTTGGTCAATTAGAATATTGTTCATTGGATTATGTGTGGTAAGATAAGGTGTGTATAAATGAATGAAAAGGTTTGAAAATTAGTTCATGTGAAAGTTTGATGGAAATTTCAAATAATTATATATTTTTCCAACTAATTTCAAGTTAGAATTTTTACCTTATGAATATAAAGAAACTTTAGTATGCATGAAAAATATTTAATTGTTCTTATTTATTATCATGTGCTTGTTTGAATTCATGATAATTGAATTTATTGATATAATAAGTTTTAATAAATATTATTATTAGGAATCCCACATGAGAATAATTGTGATATATGTATTATTATGAATAATTTATAGCCCATTATTTTTTAGTTCACTTTAATAAAATTGACTTATCAACAAAATGACTTCTTATGATTCAAAAGACACTTAGTTTAAAATGAAGATAAAAGTTATTTAATTTAATTTAAATTTTAATAAATTAATCTCGGTTATAACCTAAGTTATAACCAACACATGATTATGGATTTTTAAGGATTTTAATGACATAATTTAATAGGAAGTCATATATGTGCAAGATCCTTTATTAAAGTTTCATACCATGATTTTATTATATAAAAACTCTATGAGATTAGGTATATGATTGTAATAAGAGTTAATTACACTTTATTTTTTTATGAAGTATCCCACTTGATAATGTAAGATATGTCCATTTTTATCAGGTATTATAAAATAATAATCCTTAAAGATGTCCAATTCAAAATACTGTCGATGACTATAGAGATATATCATTGATATCATTTGGATTACTTATGAAATTTTTATAAAACCAATCTACACTTCATACAAATACATATTATAATAGATATTTTTTTATTATATGTATGTGTGTGTGTGTGTGTGTGTGTGTGTGTGTGTGTGTGTGTGTGTGTGTGTGTGTGTGTGTGTGTGTGTGTGTGTGTGTGTGTGTGTGTGTGTGTGTGTGTGTGTGTACATATACATATATACATACATATATATATATATATATATACACACACACATATACATATATATATACATCTACATATATATATATATACATATATATATATATACATACACACACACACACACACACACACACACACACACACACACACACACACACACACACACACACACACACACACACACACACACACACACACACACACACACACACACACACACACACACACACACACATATATATCAAGACCACGTGATTAATAAAAAAATATCTATTATAATATAGATATTTGTTTATTAATCACATGGTCTTCAAATGTGTGTGTGTGTGTGTGTGTGTATTACATAATCCATAAATAGTTATGAATTAGATAATTTTGACTTCTATTCAAAAATTTATTAAATTTTTATGACTCAAGTATAAAACTCTTGTACTTGAATTTTATGTTTAAGTTATTTATCTTATTCTATTTTCCTATTATGTAGGTTTATAATCACTTTATTAAATATTTAATATGAGTTCTTATATGTAATCATGCAACATTTTCTTATTTTATCCTATTTATTCAATTCAACTATATTTTCTTGCATGTATGTAGTTTTAATTATTTGATATTTTGTCTTTAGATTCGAACCATGTTGTTACAAAAAAAAAAATTGCTGCTTATTTTTAATTTCTTTTTCTGATAATTTTATTTACTTTTTTATGCGGTGAAAGTGAGAGAAATAATTATAAGTAAAAATAAATAAGAAGATAATTGAATATTGAAATTGATATAGTGTATTTGTACCCTTGAAGAGTATTCCTCTTTACATAGGTTCACTTTTTTATATAGGGACAATTACAATTTTTTACTATAAACTCTAAAATATTTTAAACATGAATATAGTGAGATGTTGAATGCCATATTATAAAATATTATATAGGAATTGAAGTAATTTTTAAAATATATATCTACAATGTTAGATTTATTTTTGAATTAATAATATTTTGAACTAAATAAATTATTTAATTACCTAAATATTTATATCATAATTTATTCCTAATATTCAAAATTAACATCTAAACTACCCTTACACATTTTGAAGTACTAGTTATTTAATTGAGTAATGTCAGAGTGGGCCATATTTGAGGATATATTGGATAAGATTGAATACATAGAGAAACCCTATATTTATTAGTAAAATCCAAAATAATAATCTAAAGGAAGAAGATAGTCATCACTATAAGAAAATTATATTAACAAGCATTGGCATAAATTTTCATAGGAAGGTTCCTTATAAATGTGGAAAATAGACAAGTCCCACTATCCTCATACATGTGGGATTATTTTCCCTTAACTAATTTTATCAAACCTAAACAAACTGACTAGACTATATAGACAAAACCTAGTGGGACAAAAGTATACACCAACACCCTCTTATTTGTAGCTTAGGTGGGTAAAAGGATTGGGTTTTGGCACAAAGGCTTGATGAGGCACCCAACTACATAAAGATGATCCCCAATAAGATGATGAAAATGGAGCTACCTAAACCCAAATAAAATTATAGAAATGAATATAATTGCTCTTAGTGAAGGGTCTGGTGAATATATCAACAATTTTCTCTATTTTCTAGATGTAACATAGACCAATGACCTAATCATGGCTGAGCTCCCAAACGAAATGCATAAGAATATTGATATTCTTGGTCTGTTGATGGAGTACTAGATTCTTGTAGATCTATATTGTGTTTTATTTATCATAGAAGATGACTATTGGTCAATAAAACTAGATGCCAAAGTCAACAAGGATCCCTTAAAGCCAAATAGCCTCAATGGTAGCATTAATAACTCCTCTATATTCTACCTATATATAAGATAAATAAATAACATTATTCTTCTTACTTCAACAACTAATTAGACTTGAATCAAATGATAAACTATAGCCTAAAGTAGACTTACAATTTTGAATGTCACCATCCTAATATAAATTTGTATAACTAATCAAGTCAATGTCAATGCCTATTCCATAGTGAATCTTGAAACTATGAGTACCTTGAATGTAGTGTAGGATCTGATTAGTTGCTTTCTAGTGTAGCTCATGTGATTCCTACATGAATCTAGAGACCATGCCCATTATATATTAAAGGTCATCTCTAGTTAATGTAAGACTGATGAGATTGCCAAAAATTATCGAAATGAGGTAGCATCAACCAATAGAGATAGATAATTATCCTCAAGATTTAAACCAAATAGAAAAAGAGTCAGAGCTAGCTTAAAGTTAGCCATGTTAAAGCATGTAAGTAAATTAAGAGCATACTTAGATTGTTTAATAGTGATCCCAAAGTCAAAATGATAAATTTCAATCTCGATGAAGTAGTGAAATAATTTCAAGTCAGTGATTGAGAATATATCAAAAAAAGTAGTTTTCGTTATTCTAATGGTGGATGAAGAATTTCCTATGATTAATAGGTCATCCACATAGAGAACCAAAATGAATAGTGAATAATCCTTCGACAAGATGTAGACATTTAGATAAGAATGACATCTGGTGAATCTAATCAAAAGAATAAAGGAGTCCATATTAACATAAAAAGCTTGATGAGCTTATTTAATTCCATAGATAGATTTTCAATGTTTTCAAACTAAGGAGGAATATTCTATAAATACTTGTTGTTTTTCCATGTATATTTCCTCTTTGAGGTCACTATGAAGAAAGCCTCTATTCACATCCATCTGATGAAAATCCTAGTGATGTGTGGTAGCAATGGTGAGAGTGAGTAAGATTGAGTTCATTTTAGAAATTTTGGTGAACATCTCATTATAGTCATTGCTAGGTACTTAAGAAAAACCATTTCCTACAAAACATGCTTTACACTTGTCTGGAAACCCATCTGCTACAATTTTTTTTGGTAGATCCACCTAAATCAAATATGTTTTCTTCCACAAAGAAGTGGGACTAAAAACCACTTTGTTCTTATGTAAGGAACTATACTCCTCTTACATAGTAGTATTACACTCAGGAGTTCCTAATGCCTCATGAAATTATTGTAGATTGAAATCAAATGTAGGCAACTTATAATAATGATTGGGATCACCTATTATTTGATGGATCTCCAACCCATTGGCCATCACTTTGCAGTGTTTATCTAGACAAAAGAGGATAAATTATCTAAGAGTTAGGAGGAGATTCATAGTCATATGAAGATAATATAGGATAATGAGGATGGGAATCCTCGTCACTAATCTCATCATTAGAACTAAAATAAGAATATGAATCATAAGGAGGTTGATTAGGTAGATTTGAATCATCAAAATTGTCATTAAATCCAAGTGCCTCTAAGGAAGGGTGAGAATTGTCAAGTTTAAAGAACCCTCTATAAAATGAACATTACTCTCAATGAAAAAATCATGAGTGCTAGGAAGGAGAATCCTGTATCTATAAAAACATTTAGGATATTGAATGAAGATGCAAAACTAACTTTTAGGTTCCAATACATTACATTTCTTCTTATGAATGTGATCCATAGTAGGTGATCTAAACACTATGAAGTGATCTACTATGGGTTTATGACCATTCCAAGCTTCAAAAGTAGTGACTTCCTTTAATTCTTTATGAGGAACTTAGTTATAGATATAAAAATCCTAGTTGATGGCCTTATCCCAATACTAAGGTAAAAGATATTTTGAGTGTATCATACAATTGGCCATTTCCTTTAAGGACCTATTATTCTTCTCTACAACACCATTCTACTAAGGACTATATGGAGCTATACATTGTAGTTCAATCCCATCTAACATACAAAATTACTCAAAATGGTTGCATATGAATTGATGGATTTACTTGACTATTTAGATATAAGCACCTTGAAGTCTTGAAACTTATCAAATACCTCATATTTATTCTTAAGAAAATACACCCAAGTATACCTTAAATAGTCATCAATGAAAGTAATCATGTATTTTTTCCTATTGAATGAAAGGGTTGAAAATGGGGTGACAATGTCACGATGAACAATCTTTAATATATGTTTAGCTCTTTATGATTTTACCTTGTTATACTTATCCTTTAGATGCTTACCAATAATTCAATCCCAGAAAACTCTGTTAGAAAAATTGATTCATGGAAACCTTGAAACCATGTAGTAATGACTGAGTTGTTCTATGTAGTGGTAATTGACATGGCCAAATCATTTAAGCCATAATTTAATCACCTCATTTTAATGAGTGAGTAGTGTAGTACAAGGTTGATTAGGATAAAAATGTGATAACGTGTAAAACCTAGGTTTGTCATCTACTTTCCCAAATGCAATAATGGAGTCATTATTATCTTCCCTAATAACCATAAACTTGGGTGTGAACTCAACTCTCTTATCTAAAATAATGTGAGTGATATGGTAAACAAATATGAGTTTGGTGGATAAAGAGGGAACACACATAACATCATGAAATGTCTAATCATTTACTTCAATAGATCACTCCCACTCACTTCTATGAAATTATCATCACCCAATAAGATGGAAGGCATAGAAAAAGGCTCCAAGGATGAGAACATGTCCTATGATGAAAACGTGTGGTATGAGGCATGAGAGTCAATAACCCATATGGAAGTCTAGGATGCAACTTCAATAAGTGTTTTACCCTTATCTTTTCCCTTCTTATTGTCTTTTGCCTTAGAATAATCCCATGTTGATGAAATGTGATGGAAGGAATCAAGAACATTGATAGTGCACTTATCAATATTTCAGTTAGTCAATCTTATTCTTAATGCATTTGGCTTCATAATGCCCAGATTTATGGCAATATCCATATGTGAGTCACTTTTACTTGCATTTCCCATCTAAAGAGGAGGACTCTTTTGATGATTTTGGATTAGCATCAAATTGATGAGACTTTCTTTTCTCTATGTCCTTATTATTTTATTTCATCTTCTTACTAAATGAAGCCTTCTATTTGTCATGAATCACAGTTAAGGAATGATATTTAGATGACTTCAATATACCCGTTTGAATGAGGTTATCTTGATCTTGAGTTGATTCAATAACAAAGTCATCAAAGGATGGTATGGTCCATGTAGCTTCAAGGTCATGCTTGGTGAAGTGAAAGGTAGAAGTGAATATAGAATAGGTAAATCCCAAATTGTAAGGATAGAAAGAATCAATTGATCATTTTTTTGTCAATTCTCTATATTTTCAACTATAACATAATTGATTTGAAATTTGTGAATAATTATTATATCATATCAAAGTCAATAGGGCTCAAACTAATGAAGCTCATTATCTAACACATGACACCTCATTTCATCCTTATTTTCAAAGAGTTTATCCAATAGGTCCACACTTGATTTATATTTATTATAGATTTGATATGAAAAATCAAGTCAAAAGACATAAATAGGCATAATAGATTATTGGCTTTGTCACATTGGTCTTACTACAACTTCTTTGTGTCAGGTGTCTATTTAGTTTTTACATGCATTATGATTTATTATAAGCCTTTGATCCACAAGAGGATTTTAAATTTGACTTTTCGCTCATGATAGTTGAATTATGTAAGAAATAGAATGGAATTAAGATCCATGATGTATAAATAAAGTATGTGTTGATTAGAGGATTCCCCCTACAAAAATTAACAAAATGCATGAAATAACAAGAATTAACAACACAAATTATCAAATATAGATAATTAGCATAACACTTGAAAATATTGAATTGATCATAGGCCACTTTTTGAGGGGGAAACCTCCTTTGAGCAAACTCAATACAATAAATTTGTGAATTCCTTCCTTGGCCTTAACACTTACTTAAATACTAAGTATAATATAAGCAACTACTACTTCCCCTGAATTTGGGATAAAATAAAATTCTCATGGGATGACTTACAAAGTATATGCATCCATAACAACTATTACACTAACAAAATAAAGAGAAGGGGTAGCATGGGTTCCTAACATTGAACTGCATGTGTTGCAAACTAGGAATGTAACACTAGTTTAATATATAGAGGTTTTAATTTATAAGGCATGAAAATATCACAATTACATAGATCTTGAAGAAAAAAGCAAAAAAAAATGTCACCTCAAAAGGAGTAGTAGGCTAAAAATTATACATGTTTGAATGTTTCTTGATATAAAAAAATAATGTCCTCCACTTTGCATAAAAATTTGGGTGTGAAAATAGTTTCAAGTATTTTTGGTGGTAACTTCTCCAATAAAAAATTATGCCCACTTGGATTGAAAGTTAATACCCCCTTTTTGCAAATGAATAGTGATGCACTTCATTGTGTTTCATTTGATGGTTACACACACATCATGGGAGTCCATGACCCTATAAATAATGAACACCTAACCATCACTACATATAGAGGTGTGGTAACCTCATCATGGGCTTAGAGAACAATCTCCATACTTGTAGACTCATGAAGTAAAGATTGTGCAATGATCATGGGTTTTCTATGACTTGCATCGCCATAGACTGCAAAGCTAGGATGGTGGGAATTGGGCCCTATGAATTTGAAAATGTACAAAATTATGTGTCATCACATCATGGTTAGTTGGGAGGGTGGGACTTGGGTCCCACAAAATCATATATGTGCATGAGATGAACTTATGGTTGTGTGTTTTCATTAGTCATGGTCAAGCTAGTGGGCCTTGGGCCATATGAAATCATGAATGTGCATGAAATGGGCCTATATTCATGTTGGTTAGGATCAGGTTGGTAGGCCTTTTGTCTTATGAAGATGCAAAAATGTGTGCATATTTCTAGGGCCACATCATCATGTAGAGGAAGGCCAATAAGGAAAACCTTAGATCTTAAAAAATATGTATGATTTATTAAAAGATTATAAAATTCCAACTTTATATTTTAATTAACCTATAACAATTTAGAAAATATTTTCTAGTTTGAATATCGGGTAGTATAGAATCTATACATTTATAAAATAATGTCTTCAAACCCTCCAAAGATGGTGAAAATTTGACTGTCACAAAACCACGTCACACTTATAGCCAATCATAGGGTTTTGACACCTTATAAATCCAATGGCACTATCTATTTTTTCTAGGAGACCCTGACTATATAGATCTTCATGGATTTTTAAAAAATCCCACCAACCCCTTGAAAACCAAAATAAAGAAAAACACCTAAACAATTTCAATTCAAGATCTCACAATAGGAACAATGGCATTTAGATACCATGTTATAGTGGGACACAATTGAGGATCTACTAAATAGGATTTAATGTATGGATAAAACCTTTATGGAGTAGTGAAATTGAAAAGAATGACCCAAAGGATGAAGCTAGTATTTACAATAAGAAAATTAGTTTAATAAGCATTCACAAAAAATTACATAGGAAGGTTACTTATATAGGTGTAAAATAGAAAATTCCTACCATCCTCATATGTGGGATTATTTTCCCATAAGGAAATTTATTAAATATAAGAAAGCTAACTAAACTATGTATATAAAAACGAGTGTGACAAAAGTCTACACCAACAAATAATTCCCTATTATTAAGCTCATCCAATTTTCTTTAACCTTACCAATAGGGAGAAGTTTGATTAGTTGACGAATATAAATTATAACATAGAACCATTCCTATAGTGTTATCATAGTATTTATCACACCATTCATTTTTTAAATCTATTTCACAAAATAGTTCCAAGGACAGCATCCATCAATTTTACACATTCCTAAATCACATTCCACACACAATTCTCACTCAATTCCCACACCATTCACCATCATGTTCATACATTATACCCAAAAACTATTCCTTATTCAAAGATAATTATAGATCATTCCCCATACCATTCACCACTCCATTCTTCATATGTTTTTAGGCCTTATTTCAACATTATTCCTATCTATATTCCCCTCAATCATCTACATTCCAATTCTTATTCCACATTATTCACCATCATTTTTCCACTCTATTTTCCACCCCATTCTTACATAATTTACATAATTTTTTCAACATCATTACTTGTTCAACTATTGTTCCCCTAAACACCATCCCTCATTTATTCCCACTATCAAATCATGATATACATAGATTCTCACCCAATTTCCATGCCATTGTCACACCATTTCCCAAAATTGATGTTTGTTCAAAGCTCATTCCACACCACTACCCACTCCATTAACCAAAATTTTGTACAACTCATCCACCACATTGTCCCTCCCCATCCCAACTCCCACATTGTTCCCATGTCCTTTCCCCACACTATTCCCAATTTCAGTAACCATTACATACCATCAACTACCATGTTCCCAATTGTTCATCACCATGTTATCACATAATTCACCACCTTATTATTTAATAAAATATAGTTATGACACCTTGTTCCCTTAGACACCTTCCCTCATTTGTTTCCATTATTAAAATCATGATTCTCAAAATTATTTTAGATTTAATTCCCACACCATTCACCACCTTATTATTTAATAAAATATAGTTATGACACCTTGTTCCCTTAGACACCTTCCCTCATTTGTTTCCATTATTAAAATCATGATTCTCAAAATTATTTTAGATTTAATTCCCACACCATTCACCACCTGGCTACTACATCATTCACTTCACCATTTCCCTCCCCATTTCTATATTGTTAACCACCTTGTTTTAAAAACCATTCACAAAACATTTCCCACCCCATTCCCATATAATTTATGTGCATTTACAAAATTTACTATTCTCATTATTATGCCACACATTTCACCACTTCATACCTACATTATTCGCCATGCAATTCACCACCTCATTCTTAAATTCCATTGACCACAACATTCCCCACCTAATTATAAGGTAACTCACCTTGCCATTCCTACACCATTCCTAATCTTATTTTGTATTTAATTTTTTTCCACATTATTCACCACACTACTTCCCACATTTTCCAATTCTTTTATCACCCAATTCCCACACTATTCACCACCATGTTCCCAAATCATTAACACTGTATTATTTGTTCAAATATCATTCCTATTCCTATTCCCATAGACACCATCCCTTTTTTTTGACATTCCCAAATAATGATCCCTATACCATTCCCTACTTAATTTACACACCACTCATCATCCAACTCCTTAATTGTTCATTAGTTCATTCCAAACATACTTGCCCCATCATTTACCATACCATTTTTCACACAATTAAAGATCTAATTCCCACACTATTTTCGACCCTATTCTTACACCATTTAAAATAATGTTTACAACACTATAACCACACTTTTCACCACCCAATTTCCACATTATTTCAATTTTTATTACCCATAATTTACTTCATTATCATTCCCATTCCCATTCCTCATAGTTCACCACCCCATTCCAAAAATATTTACCACCCTATTCTTACACATTTTGTACTTTTTTCACCATATTTTTGCTTTTTGAAATATCATTTCAAAATCCCATTCTGCTATACATTATCCTTCATTTATGTTAATTCCTAAATCATGACTTATACACCATTTTCCACCCAATTTCCAAACTATTAACCACCCTATTCCTTCACCATTCCATAATAGTGTTTCCTTGTCAAACATCATTCAACACTATTTCAAACACAATTATTCACGCCATTAACCAATACAAATCATTCTCATGTGAATTCTTCACATTATCACCCATTCATGCTCTTATCCACACTTTATTCCACATAGATCTCACGTTGTTCATCACCGCATTCTTAAATCGTTTCCACAATGTTCACCACCTTGTTCATTGTTCACATATAGTTCAAAAATACCATTCCCATAGATACCATCACTCATTCATTCTCATTCAAAAATGATACCCCCATACTTTTCCCCACCCAATTCCCATAACATTCACACCCCCACTTCTACATTGTTCACCACAACATTTATCACATTGTTCTCCACCTCATTTCCACATTGTTCACCACACCCATTCATGCATTATTTCCCACCACTATTAATTTTGAGAACCTTAATACAAAACATTCCATACTAAATTCCCACACCATTTTATACCCTATTCTTAAACCACTCACCATGTTTTTTCCCACCGGCACATCATTTGACACATTATTCCCACATTTTTTCCATGTCTATTCCCAACACCTTTCCACGTTTTTATGTGAACTACACTATGTTTACTAGAAAAATCATAATTTATTAACCAATAAAATTCCCACATCATTCCCATTCTAATTCCAAAATTTTCATACACCATGTTTATGGTTATATTTGTAACATTAACTAATTTACCCATTACCCTATCATAAAGGTTAAAGAGGAATCATACCTATCTAATTGTAGGGACCTTTGAATGATAATCAATTATAAGGAATGAAATATAGTATTTTAAAGGTTAAGGGAGTGATTGAGATTAATAAAAAATATTGGGTTTAATTAAATTTTATTTTAAATAATCAAGTAGCTTAATAACAATGAGATAATTATTATTGAGCTATCACAATCTGCATGAAAATTTTATAAGTTAATATTTGTGTTTAATAATTGGTATCAGAGTTTCACCAAGTGTTATTAATCTTATTTGATAGAGAGAACTTATTTAATAGTTAATTTCTTGAAGGATAAAATACTTTGATGTTCTATGAATGATGAAAATATCTCTTTATATGAATAATACCCTTATATTTATTCCTCAATACTCAAATCAAATAAATAAAATGAAAAAAAAGGAACAAGGAAAGAAGAATGAAAAAAACCAATATTAATCTAAAATTATAATAGGATAGGTTAAAAAACATTACTTAATTTAAAAATGATACAAAGAAAGTAATGAAGATGATACTAGAGAAATAGAAAAAATATAAAGTTAATTAACTAAATGGAAAGTAATATAAGTAAACATAAAATAAAAGTGAGTATTTAAATGAAAGGACTAAACATATAAGTTTCAAATAAATATTTAAATCAAATTAACACAAAAAAAAGAAAAAAAAAAAAATTTGACAAACTTTGAATTTCATAACTGATTTATAATAATTCTAAGAAGAGGAAGTCAAAAATAATTAAAACTCAATAATTTGTCTTACAATTTAAGCAGTATTCTTCATTACTCAATAAAATTATATTTATGACCCTCAAATATTACTATATTATTATTTATTTATAAATATATTAATAATATCAACTACGTTTAGATAATTATTTACTTGTATATACCTGATTTTACCAAACAAGACACTTCACCATCATAAATGTGTTGTTTACTCTTCCTAGAAAGTGTAGTATGAAACTTGAAATTAAGATATATTGTACTTGTATGAGTTTTTCCCTTTGAATGATGTCCTTAAGCTCCATTTAAAGTCTCTACTTTAGAAGTTAATTATATTTAAGTTATAATAGACATTTTAGTTAACTTAAAATATATTTAAGTTACTTTATTAAAAGTGAACTAGTTTATATCATGGTTTTAAATAATAAGTTCATAAAGTGAAATTGTTATGAAATGAAATCTTAGATAACTTAAATGACCAAAATAAGG
The DNA here is from genome assembly GCA_037957365.1 of Torreya grandis. NCBI lineage: Eukaryota > Viridiplantae > Streptophyta > Pinopsida > Cupressales > Taxaceae > Torreya > Torreya grandis. The sequence goes on from JARHVA010004551.1 coordinate 970,135, forward strand.
ATCTTTTAATGTGGTGAGGAAGGGGGATTTATACAAACTTGGTTAATTATTAGTAAAAGTTTTCATTTGAGTTTATCACTGATAAATGAGTAATATCTAAGTATTTAATCATTAGATTCCACTTTTAAATTTTTTTAAAAAAAATATTCAATAATGACAAAACATAATAAATAAACATAGCATTTTTAAAAATAACCAATTTTAGTAAATCTATTGAAACATTGTATCAAATATAATATGAAATTAAACTAAATAAAAGAAAGTTATATAGATAAATAGACCATAGTTAAACTATAAAAAATAATAAAATATCCTAATGACAAAATAATTATAAAGGTTTAACTAGAATAATCTATCCACTGTAAAATAAAAAACACTTCATGTGGAAGGTAACTAATTCAAACTAAAAGTAATTAAAATTCTTAAAAATGTTTAAAATATCAATAATAAATAGCATAATAAACAACTAACTTCTCACTATAAATCAAGTAAATTAAAAGTGCCTCATGTTCATTCTAATGTTTAGTGTATTCAAGAGGTTTAGTAGACATCTCAATCATAGTAATTCCTCCATATTAATCATCCACCTCTATCTTAATTTTATTTATAAAGTGAGCTACCAAAAATGGGGATAACGGGATATTAACACATTTATGACTCAAAGAATTAACATTTGAAAGATCATTGAAAAGCTTGGAGTCTTTAAGAGACAACAAGGTAATATTTTCAAGATCAGGATGAGAATATGGAGTTATCACATTGTTTTTATCTACATATTATGTGTTTAAGTACTTGGAGTAATACATCCAAAAGAATGAGATATCTAACCACCTATGAAAAAATGTTTCAAAATAGGAGTACCATAGGATGATAAGGAAATAGAAGGTACAAAATTTAAGATAACATAGAATGAAGTATCATTAACATAAAAATGAATCAAAACCTAAGTTTCATAATGAAAACAACACACAAATGTGCTATAGTCCCTTCAAACCCTAAAGGATCTACCTTGGTAATTATCTTGAGCACGTGGAATACTCTCATTTTGTTGATACATTCACTAAAATCATTTTTGTTATAATTATATGAACCCCTACTCCAACTTGACAATTTGTTTCTAAAATTGAAAGAGCAAGGAAAAACAATACAACATTTTTATGTTTGTTCCATATAAAATATCACTTTCCTCTCTAACAATACTACTAAAATACACTGATTAATCAAACATATCAATATTGTAAGAATTAATCAATTAAAATGAAATATCCACCATCTGAAAATTTTCATATTTAAATAAATAAATATCTATCTCAAAAATAAAAATTTAAATTAAGGATTATTATTTAAAATTTAATTACTCAACATACATATAATGCATTCAAAACATTCATTTTATTTTAATTATATCATGTTCCCTCAAATTAATATTTGTAAAAATTTTGCTTTGGTCCACTAAAATATTACATAGTTACTAAAAAATAATAGGTAATCAAGATAAATGTGAATAATCAAGGAATATTGAGTCTTACAATACAGTAAAATGATAACATTCAAAATATGTCTATAAAACATTTCACTTTTACCAATATTTTTTTTTTTCATTTAATTTTCTTTTTGAGGTTTTCCAAAATAAAATAGATGAATTTGCATGTTAAACACATATTGAGACAATTATATAATCTAAAAATAATATTTTAACAAAAAAATATTTTGTTATGAAAATGTTGTATCAAACATAAGAGCTTCAATTTTGAATTGAAATTTTCAAAAATATAAAAAACCAAAAATTATAATTAATTATCATGTATAATAATATCAACTCTTAGAATCAAATTATTATAAATATGAAATATTATGAATTAACCAAAGGAAACTACCATTGTTAGAATCTTGTAACCCAAATTGCCTACTAAACTTTATAGTTTCAAACATATTTTTCCATTTATAAATTTTAAAAAATGAATTTAAATAATATGGACCATGTTAAAATTTATATATGGAAAATATTGAAAAAAAATAACTATTTCCAAATATGCTCATATTTATATCTAAAATGAGAAGAAATAATAAATAATCTCATTTAGACATCTAGGGAAGAATAGATCAAAATATAATTCAAAATACTTACAAGAACAAGAACATATAAATGCATGAAAGATTAAAAATGTATCATATTTTCATGTGGTTAATTAATACTTATGTAATTAGGCCTTTAATATTAAATAATTTCAACTATCTACCTGAAAACTGACTCAGAATGGATAAGCAAACCAAAACAACTTTCCAAAATTACAAGTGTGATAGTTGCACCAAATATACAATGAGAATAAGAGCTTAAATATGCATGTAATCATTTAAAAATGTAT